>PVIY010005760.1:9977-92246 GCA_004026745.1 Myrmecophaga tridactyla
CTCAATGCTGTATGTTTGAAACTAATGAGATCATCTCCCTGGTTGATGTGATTTAGTTAAGAATGGTTGTTAAACTGGATTAGGGGATGACATGTCTCCACCCATTTGAGTGGGTCTTGATTAGTTTCTGAAGTCCTATAAAAGAGGAAACATTTTGGAGAAAGAGATTCAGAGAGAGCAGAACGATGTAGCCATGAGAGGCAGAGTCCACCAGCCAGCGACCTTTGGAGATAAAGAAGGAAGACGCCTCCCGGGGAGCTTCATGAAACCAGAAGCCAGGAGAGAAAGCTAGCAGATGATGCCGTATTCACCATGTGCCCTTCCAGCCGAGAGAGAAGCCCTGACTGTGTTCGCCGAGCGCCTTCTTACTTGAGAGAGAAACCCTGAACTTCATCGGCCTTCTTGAACCAAGGTATCTTTCCCTGGATGCCTTTGATTGGACATTTCTATAGACTTGTTTTAATTGGGACATTTTCTCGGCCTTAGAACTGTAAACTAGCAACCCATTAAATTCCCCCTTTTAAAAGCCATTCCGTTTTTGGTATATTGCATTCCAGCAGCTAGCAGACTAGAACAGGGTAGATGACTGATAAAATAAGACATGCTTGAAAAGATAATAATAGGTCAAGAATATGGAGAAAAATATCCCTATGTAAACTATGGATAATAGTTATAGTACTACTTAAATAATCTTTCATCAATTGCAACAGATGTAACTACTGTGTAGAATTACAAAAAAGTGTTATCAATTGTAACAAATTTTCCACAACAACACAAGTGTTGGTGGTAGGGTGATGTATGGGAATCCTGTATTTTACACATGCTCGTTCTATAAACCCACAGCTTCTCTAATAAGCAGAAAGTTAATTTAAAAAAAAACCACTATAGGAAACCAAAATGAAATTCAGAAAATGTTCAAGCTACCTGAAGCAAGGCTGGGAAAAGAAAACAGAAATAAGAAATAGAGGGAACAAACAGAAAACATAAAATAAAATGGAAGACTCAAGTCCTAATATATTAATTGTTACATTAAATTCAAATGATCTGGAAACACCAATTAAATGACTGAGATTTGTAGAGCGGTAGGGTGGTTTTAAAAAAAAAATACCAGTTACATGCTAAAGGGCAATGTGCTGAGTGAAAGAAGCCAATCTCAAAAGATAATATGTGATATTCCATTTATATATCACTATCAAAATGACAAAATTATAGAGGTGGAGAACAGATGAGTGGCCACCAGGGGTCAGGGATGATGGGGCAAGGTGGGGGTCACTGTAAAGGGTGAGAGGAGGAGGTCTTCGTGGTGACAGAATAGTCTGAGCCTTGTTTGTGGTGGGGGTTACACAAGTCTACATGTGATAAACTGGCACACAAGTACATGCATTATTACAGTAATGTCAGATTCCTGGTTTTGTTCCTATACTATCTGTGCATGACATGCACAGATGTACCCTAGAAAAGACATGGTTTAATCCTAATCCTATTTTATAAAGGCTGCCATTTCTTCCAACTCCTATTCACTACTGTATGCTTGAAACTTAATCAGATCAGTTCCCTGGAGATGTGAGTCAATCAAGGTTGTTAAACTGGATTAGGTGATGAAATGTCTCCACCCATTCCAGGTGGGTCTTGATTAATTTCCTGGAATCCTATAAAAGAGGAAACATTTTGGAGAAAGCAGGAAATTCAGAGCAGAGAAGAATGACAGCGCCATGAGAAAGCCACAATAGAGAATGCCACAGAACCATGAAGCTGAGTGTCCACCAGCCAGTGGCTTTTGGAGATGAGAAAGGAAAACACCTCCTGGGGAGCTAGGGCGGAAGCTAGCAGATGACACCATGTTCGCCATGTGCCCTTCCAGCTGAGAGAGAAGCCCTGACTGTGTTCACCATGTGCCCTTCCACTTGAGAGAGAAACCCTGAACTTCATCAGCCTTCTTGAACCAAGATATTTTTCCCTGGATACCTTAGATTGGACATTTCTATAGATTTGTTTTAATTGGGACATATTCTTGGTCTTAGAACTGTAAACTAGCAACTTATTAAATTTCCCTTTCAAAAAGCCATTCCATTCCTGGTATACTGCATTCTGGCAGCTAGCAAACTAGAACACTATCCTTCTATAAAATGTAACCCTGGGGGGAACTGGCGGAAGGTATAGGCCTCTCTGTAATATTTTTATGAACTTTCTGCAAATCTATCATTATTTCAAAGCAAGTATTTTTAAAAACTAAGCATAAAAAATAAACAAATGCTTCCCTGCAGGATACCCAGGTTTAATTCCCAGCCCATGCATGCCCCCTCAGAATAAAAATTAATAAATAAATAAACAAAGGCAAAAAATGTCAAACCATTAAGTGCTCAGCAGAAAGTAATTTAATGTTTATATCTTTGGAATACTTTTCAAATAAAGAATTTCATATATCTTAAAAAAAAGAAGAATTTCAGATATCTTAAGCCCATAAATCAAAACAAAAGGATGATTCTTAAAACAAAAAACACCTGTAATGTTGTTATTAAGGATTACAGGTTTTTAGTCTCATATTTCATGAAATTACCTCATTCAAAGTACTCACATGCATTCATCCTCAATGTCAGTGTCCACCATCAGTGGCACCATTTTTGTCACCTAATGCAGTTTTCATCTTCACTGTCATCTAAGTGCTGTGGAATAGAGGGCTTCTGAAACCCATGCATGACCATTTTATGGGAAATTGTATCACAATGCCACAAGTATTTCCTCAAATAACATGAGGGCAGGCACGTGGTTTTTAATTTGTTTTGTGGGTGGTAGATTTTCGATGGCCTCCATGATGCAATTACATGCTTCCTGTTTAGCCTTTTCTTTAGTCTTGTCTGCAACGAATACAATACCTGAAGTTGTGAAGACATACTGCACACAGACACATCCAAAAATAATGACTAAAATGGTGTCACATTTTTTTATGTTCTTTTCCTTTTTACTGCTTCTATCAGCTGATCTCTGAAAGCTTCCAGAATTGATGGAGTAGATTTCAAGCTAATTAGGCCTCAACAAACATGTTTTTTACTATGTTCTAAGTAGAGTAATTGTGAGCTCTTGGCAAGAGAATAAATTTTGCAGGAACTCCATCCTAAAGGGCCTACCTTACTTTTTTCTGAAGGGAACTGGTGAGGGACGGGTTCCTTATTTTTTTTAGCATATATGCTAATTTCCAAACGAGTCAGTAACCTGAAATTTTAAATACTTTTTACTACTTTGGCACACAAGAAAAAAACTGATAGCCAGAAAATTCCCTATATGTGGAAACTTTTCATTATTAAATATATATACACTTCCAATATTTTACTTTTGAAATGGTGCCAAATATTAGACACATACAGATTCTATCTACCCTCTCATGGTCCATTTAATAGCACAGGGAACATAAAATCTGATAAACCCAATTTACTGGAACATATCCTCATAGACTGGAAAATGCTGGCTTTGCCTTTGGCTGCAAGTAGCTGCAAGGAGGAGAAATTTACAATAGGTTAGAGAGAGCTACAAGCCAAGAGGAGAACGGCAGCTGAGACTCAGGAAGTCTGGGAACCAGGTTTGGAAGGACTGACTCTAAGCAGTCCTCTTCTTTCCCACAGGCCTCTCCAGTCAGCACCTCTCAGCTTCTTTCCCTGCGGAGCATCTTTCTCTGCTCACGATTCATGGGTGGGGAAGGACGGATGCTCTCAGCTGTGAGACTCACTGGAGGATGCAGGCCCAGGAGCGTGGAGAGATGGTTCTCTCTCATCCTGGTCACCAGGGGACGGAATCTCATGGTCTCAGCCAGAGTCAGGTGCCCAGTCCTGTGGGACTAATTATCTGTGACCAGAAGTGCAGCCACCATCGGAAATCCTGGGGGCTGGGAGTTTGCCTGCAGGCAGGTGTGAGGAAGCAGCGGACTCGAAACTTCATCTACCACAACAAATAGTTTCAGAACTGTAGGTGCTGAATTTATACAAAGTATGGTTTCATTTTTACTATCTTTTTTGTTTTTTGAAATTGTATTAATAGTACCTGAATAATTTTCCTGAAATGTGGTGTGTAAATTTCCAGACCTTTTCTTTTTAGAGCTCTTGCCATACTTATATTTCTGCAACTTGCTTTTGTTTGGTCACTTAATAATACATCTTACATATTAGAGTTATATATTTTTAATGAATTAATATTTTATATTATATAAATTTATATAATATTTATTATGCAAGTAATCCATCATTGTATTTTTATTGTAAAAAATTCTAGTAATATAAATCATATGTGTGAGTCAAAGTTCCCTTTCACAGAACTTAAATTATCATTTTTTGCCTTAATAAGATCATGGTTTATATATATGCTGTTAAGCAACTTGAATTAATGCAGAAAATATACGCATTGTTTAAAAGTACATAACTACACAGGGTAAAAAATAAAATCCTGCTTCAAACCCTCCTCCTACAACTATCAAATTTGCTTTCCAAAAATTACTGTTAACCATTATGTTGCCTTTGGGATTTTTTTCTATGTATTTACATATGCATATTTATATAAAAATACATAGTTTGGAATTTTTCCTTTTAACATAATTAGGATCAAAACTTAGAAATTAAACAGAACTTTGCTCTTTTTAAAATAAATGTACGGTGTGTTGCAGATCGTTCCGGGTCTGTGCCTGTAGAGGCATTCTTCTTAAGTTCTGCAGGTACTTCATGTTGTAGATATATGATCCTTTCTTCCTTTACTGAAGAATATTTATTTTCCATTTTCCATTATTAAAATATGTCATGAATGTTTGTGTACCTATTTCTTCATGTTCATATGAGGAATTTTCTGCTATGTCAGAAAGACCCAATATTACAGATGGGTCCTCCAGTAAACGCTGTTATGATTTTCGTTCGCACTCATCTTGTATGAGAAAGTCCATTTCCACACAACCTTGCCCACTCTGGATTTCAGCAACCCTTTTAATTTTTACCATTCTGAAGGGTAAAGAATCAATCTATTCCTCTTTTATGATTTGTGTTTCCCTGGTCACTAGTAAGAATAGATGCCGCCATGTGCTTATTGGTCCTTTCTACTTCTTCCCCTTGGAATTATCTGTTCATACATGTTTTTTCTTGTTGGAAAATTTTATCCTATTTTTTTGTCAATTTCTAGGAATTATTTATTGATGTACAATGATATATTTTGCCAATATTTCCCAATTTGAACTATGATTAGATATTTTTCTCATGAAAAAATGAGTGAACTGTTAATCTTTTTTTATGGTTTCTTGATATTGTATATTGTTTTAGAAGTTCTTCACCATATCAAGATTCTAAAATATTATCTAATTTGTAGTAAATATATTAATATATTTTCAGAGGTTTAGCTTTTTAAGCAATCTAGAATTATTTGTGAATGTCTATGTTATAAATTGGGAGGTAACTGTTTCTTCTAAATGAATAGCCAGTTGTCATCATTTATGGAATCAACTCATATTTACCCATTGGTTTGAAATACACCTTGCTTATACATTAAATTATCATGTATAACTGGTCTGTTTCTAGATCTTATATTATTTTCTGCTTATCATTTTCTATCCTTATGACAATACCATACTGTTTCAGTTATCATAACTTTGTGTTTGGATACTTGATTTTTCTTCCTTTTTCAACTTTTACTGATATTTCTTATGCATTTTCTCTTCCAGATGATCTATCCGTCAAATTCCATCAAGCATCTGTAGGCGTTTTTAATGGAATAGCATTGAAAGTAGAGTCTATTTGGAAAATAATTAATGTATTCACAATGTAAAAGCTTCCCACCTAGAAATGTAATATGTCTGCATTTTTTTTATTTCTTTTTTATCCTTTATTAAAGATTTATAGTTTTCCTCTTATTGGACTTACACATTTCTTGTTCGATTATTTCTAGATATTTCACAGTTTTGTTTTATTGTGACTGTGATTTTTTAAAAGTCCATTACACATTCTAATTGAATGTTTTTAATATTGTTTTAATATTTTGGTCTTGATCAGCTTGCTATTTTGCTCAGTTTTCTTACTCTAATTATTTATTGGTCCATCCCTTTGGATATGCTTGGTACCAAACATCTTTTCTGAAAATACTAACAATTTGTTCTTTTCCCTTTCAAAATTAAACCTTGTTTCTTTTCCTTGTATTATAAGATACACAGTTGAATGGTGAACACGGCAGTAGAAATGAGCATCTCCATCTTTTTTCTCACTCTAATAGAGATGCTTCAGATATTTCAGCATAAAATGTCCTGTCTTCCTAAGAAACTTCTTACCAGGAATTGATCTTGAATTTTATCAAATGCTTTGTAGTATCTATTAAGATGATAAAATTATCTTCTTCCTTTAGTCTGTTAAAGTAATAAATTGCCCTCTTGGATTTCCTGAGTTTGAATCATTCTTGCATTTCTGGGATAACCTCTGCTTCAACATGATTTTATTATTTTTTCAATGTACTATATTTAAAAAATCTATATTCTTAAATGAGATTGGCCAATTGCTTTCTTCCTTGTCTTCCTTTTTCCTTCTTCCAAATTTGACTTCAGGGTTATAGTGGCTGAGTGTCTTAGTTTGCCAGGGCTACTATGACAAACACTGTATAACAGGTTGGATTAAGTATAAGGAATTTCTTGTCTCACAGTTTTGGAGGCTGTGAGTATGGAATCGAAATGCTACCAGGCCATGCTTTCTTACTGCAGTTCATAGCAGTCTGACGCTCGCTTGCCAAAACTCCCTGGGTTCCTGGGCTCAGAGATGCATCGGTGTCCATTGTCCGGCCATCTCTCTCTCCTCTGGCTTCTACTCCTGCTTCCACTTCCTTTTGCTTACGGGGACTTCAGCCATATTGGATTAAGTTCCGCTTCCATTCAGTTTGGCCACATCTTAACCAAAACATTTTTAAAGGTTCTTTTACAAAATGGGTTAGCACTCACAGGTTAGGGGCTAAGAATTGAACATGTCCCTTGAGGGGGACATGATTCAGTCCCCAACAAAGATCAAAATACATTTCTCATATCTCCCTCTTGGATTCCAAATAATTTGTTGTTTTAATAGAGAAAGTACCTGTTCCTTGAATGACTACAAGAACTGTCAAACCATCTGGGATGGCATTTTCCTAAGATCCATCTTTGACTACCTTCTGTGGTTGCTGGGGGCTGTAACTACCCCACAAAAGCATGTTCTTACATGGAATCCATTCATGTGGGTGGGAGCCCACTGTGAGGAGGTCCTTTCGTTGAGGTTACCTTGGTGCAGGTGAGGGCCAGCCCAATCACGATGGGCAGGAATCCTATTACTGGAGAGAGGGCACATGCCCCAGAAGCAAGAAGCTGAAATCAATGAAACCCAGGAGAGAACGAGAGGCCAGGAGACAGTGTCATGTGCCCTGCAATGTGCCAAGCCAAGGACCAAAGTCTGCAGGCAACCAGCTCCAGAGAAAAGCATTGCCTTAAGAGTGCCTTGCTTTGGACTTTTCTTTGAGCCTCAAAGCCATGCCCTAGTACATTGCCATTGCTTAACCTGACCCAATCCATGGTAATTGCTTCAGCTGCCAAGGAAACTGAACCTTTGGTCTATACAGGCTTTCTACTTTCTTTTCAGTCAAATTCAATCACTTGAATTTTCTAGAAAACCCTCCCTTTCCTCTAGATTCCTCTAGAAATGTCTTCAGCTACAGTATGGTATCAAAGGCATGGCTATATAATTAGGCTGAATTGTAGGATGTGTGAATAAAACTATTTAAAAATAAACAGAGAGAAACAAGTACTAGAGAAAATGCAGAGAAAGAGATGTGCTATTCACTGTTGGCAGGGAAAAGAGGGGTGCAGCCCCTTGGAGGGCAGGGTGGTGGCTCCACAGGAGGCTGGGGTGGGGCTGCCATAGGATCCTGGGACCCCATTGCTCAGTATATACCTGGAGGCACTGAGTATGAGGAGGCGAATGGGCATTTGCACACCAGTGTCTCTGGCGGCGTGTTCATGATCCACAATGGATGGAGGTGGCCTAAGGATACAAGGACTGAGGAAAGGAAGGGGGAGCTGTGGTGCACACATACAATGGACTACTTATTGCCCACAAGAAGCAATGAAGTTGTGAGCATGCAGCTAGATGAATGAAATAGTTGAATGAAATGTCAGGAACAAAAGGACAAATATTATCACGCTTCAATCATACGGACTAACTATAATATAAAAATTCGGTGAACTAAAGTCGAGAACATGGGTTATCAGGTTGGGGCTTATTGTAAAGGATCCTAGATTGTAAATTCTTACAGCAATCACATACGTTCAGGAGATGTAACTGTTAAGTCTAGATTCTGAGATACTGAGCTGTTTGTATGTAACATGCTCTTTCCCAGAAACTTTGGGTATTTATGTGACACTTGAGACACAGAGTTAGAGCTGTGAAGCTATGAAAGTCAGCACCAACCCATACAGGAATTGTTTAAAAAGTTAAAAAAGTGATCAGACATCGAGTAGAGACATGAATGAAGCTGATCTGGATAGGACTAAGGTATATGAGAAGACTGGGTAAAGGATGATATCACCCATGTTTTGAAACTTCAACCTCTGTGTGAGACTAAAAGGAGAGATGTTTATTTGGTGCAAAATTGATATTTTGGATAGTGCATTTCCTAATTTTACTAGTATGGTCAGTTTAGTTAACACCCTAAGTACATGTAATCTTGAATAGGGCATGAGAGCTTGTTGGTTTGTCCAGATTAGTGTGATGCCCTGATAAATCCCAGAGTGATTTGAGCAGTGAATACAGAAGTATTTGCAAAGACCCCTTGGGGGAACAGGGAGAAAGGGGGTGTGTTCTAGTTAGCTAGCTGCCAGAATGCAACACATCAGAGACGGGTTGGCTTTTAATAAAAGGGGATTTATTTTGTTAGTTCTTCAGAGGAAAGGCAGCGAACTTTCCACTGAGGTTCTTACTTACGTGGAAGGCACAGAATGGTCTCTGCTGGCCTTCTCTCCAGGCCCCTGGGTTCCAATAATTTTCCCCGGGGTGACTTCTTTCTGCATCTCCAAAGGCCTGGGCTGAGCTGCGAGCGCTGAGATGAGGAATGCCGAGCTGCTTGGACTGTGCTACGTTGAACTCTCTCATTTAAGCATCAGCCAATTAAGTCAAACGTCACTCATTGCAGCAGGCACGCCTCCTAGCTGACTGCAGAGGTAATTAGCAACAGATGAGGTTCACATACCGTTGGCTTATGTCTGCAGCAACAAGACTAGGTATGCTCACCTGGCCAAGTTGACAACTGAACCTAACTAACACAGGGTGTCATGGTCAGGCTCATGTGTCAACTTGGCCAGGTGGTGGTACCTATTTGTCTGGTTGGGCAAGTGCTGGCCTGTCTATTACAATGAGGACATTTCATAGAACTAAATCATGATCACGTCAGCTGCATCCGCAGCTAATTCATTTGTAATCAGCCAAGGGGAGTGTCTTCTGCAATGAGTGATGCATAATCTGATCACTGGAAGCCTTTAAGGAGGATTCAGAAGACACAGGCTCTCTTCATGCTTCAGCTGGCGAGCCTCTCCTGTGGAATTCATCCAGACCCTCCATCGGAATCGTTGGCTTCACAGCCTGTCCTGCAGATGTTGGATTCTGTGTTCCTGTGGTCACGTGAGACACTTTTATAAATTTTATATTTGCAAGTGTTCCTTGTTGATTCTGTTTCTCTAGAGAACCCTAACTAATACAAGGGGCAATATTCAACTTTCCCATTTGGAGAATTTCTGAGAATTTTAGGAAGCAGTGGGGACAACCAAATCAATAGGCAAGCCCTCAATCTTGGGGGCCGGCCATATGAAACTTTTTCCTGCAAAAGATAAGCTAAGTCTACTTAAAATTAGGCCTAAGGGTCACCCCCAGAGAACCTTTTTGGTTGCTCAGATGGGACCTCTCAAAACTGACAAGGCCAATGAAGTATTGCCCTCCCCTCTACATGGGACATGACTCCCAGGGGTGTGAATCTCCCTGGCAATGTGGGACAGATATCCCAGGATGAGACGGTATCTGGCATCAAGGGATTGAGAAAATCTTCTTGACCAAAAAGGGGAAGAGAGAAATAAGAAAAAATAAAGTGTCAGTAGTTGAGAGATCTCAAACAGTTGAGAGGTTATCCTGGAGGTTATTCTTACGCATTATATAGATATTCCCTTTTTGGTTTATGGTGTATTGGAGAGGCTGGAGGGAAGTGCCTGGACTGTAGAGCTGTGTTCCAGTAGCCTTGTTTCTTGAAGATGATTGCATAATAATATAACTTTTACAACGTAACTGTGTGATTATGAAAACTTGTGTCTGATGCTCCTTTTAACTAGGGTATAGACAGATGAGTAGAAAATTTGGATAAAAAATAAACAAATAATAGGGGGAACAAAGGTTAAAATAAATTGGATAGATGGAAATACTAGTGGTCAATGAGAGGGAGGGGTGAGGGGTATGGGATGTATGAGTTTTTTCTTTTTTCTCTTTTACTTCTTTTTCTGAAGTGACGCAAGTATTCAAACAAATGATCGTGGCGATGAATACACAGCTATGTGATGAGATGGTGAGCCACTGATTGTACACCATGCATGGAATGTTTGTATGTTAAAAATGTTTCTGTGTTTGTATCTTGTTTTATTAATAAACATATTTAAAAAATTCCCCTTCCCTCCCCGCCGTCCCAGGCAGCCTCACCACTTGCGTCCTCAGACCTCCCGCCTCGCCCCGCCTGCCTTCGGGCCCCACGGTGGAAGGAAGCCGAGCTCAGGCGGCAGCAGGCATGGCCCCGTGTCTACCAGCTCACACGGCCGCCACTTCTCCCATCAGATGGAGGAACCGAAGCTCCTGCTGCCTCTCTAAGGATGCTGAAAACTTGATCAGCACTTCCGGCCTCCAGAACCTTTGCAGAGGGAAAGATGTAGTTCCCGCTCGCCATGCGGGCGTGTGGACGTGAGGTGGGCGCGGCTTGTCGTTGTTTCAAAATTAAACATGTGAGTTCAGGAGAGCCAGCAGTGGGTGCGAAGCAGGCTTCCTAGAACAAGAGTCTTTCTTTCCAGAGAAAGGTAAAATGGTCCTTTGCTATTTTGTTCAAGGAACATAATCACCATGGGTCTTTGAACCTCATAGCTCAGAGAAGACCTTTTTAAATTGCGCTTTGATATAAATCCGTTTGTTCACCAACATCTTACCACAGATGCGGGGATGCTCTTTTTCTTGCCAGCAGGCTTGTGTAATGTGGATGACAGGCTGGGCTTGGCAAAAATATTTTTGTTTTGTTTCTATTACAATTTAGTTTTCTTACTTCACAGTACAGTAAGGTGTAGAATACATAAATTTTGTGAGTCAAGAGGTGTACTTAAATCTGGCTTTTACAGATTAATATGATAGTGATTTTTATCACAGAGTTGTTTACCAAGTCGCTTCCCATGATATAGCTGAGTTCCTTTGGAGATGGTTCACGAAAAGGCCTAATATCTTCTGGATAAAATTTTAATTAATATATACAGTAATTTCCTCCAACTCATAAAGGGAAGGAAGGTTTCCAGGTTGTAGGTTCTGATAAAATTGAATATATCCACCTCATATTAACTAAGTAGTTGACAAAAAAATTAAAAATGATCTCTTAACAGGGTATGTAAAGCCAGTTTAACCAGAAAAGGCTGCTGCAGTCCATGCGTCCTGCCTTCCCGAGCAAGGCCTGCCAGGGCAGCACCACTCATGGAACCAGGAAGTATTTACAGATGGAAGCTTCTTGAAGATCTCCCAGTCCTCGTTTTACTTGCTCCATGCCTAAGTCAAGTAATATTTTTTCGTTTTTCCAATGTAAATACAGTCTTGCTGGGCCTTGCCCTTCGGGATGGATGAAAATGCCTGCGCCATCGTTTGGAGCGGAGCCCCTTTCCCCGCGCCGGCAGGAACTCGGGGTCGTGCGCACCCCAGGGGAGGTGGCGGGAGGTGCCTGGCCCTCCCTCGGGCCCCCTCAAGTTGTCCGTCTGAGGTCCGGCCGTCCCGCTGCGCGCCACCTCCCTGCCTCCCGCTAGCCCTTACCCGCAGTGCTCGCTGTGCTCCCCAGCAGCCGCCCCTGCGCCGTCCCGGGGCCCCGTGGAGAGGGGAGAAGTGCCCGCCACGCAGGCCCCATGGCTCCTGCCGTCTCCGCCTCGGGGAATCCAGCTCGGCCCCGGGGTTCAGCCGCTCCCCCAACCGCCACCTTCGTGTCCAGGCATTAAATACAAACTGTCCTTTTCCGTCCATCTTCACTTCCCACGCCTTTAGCAAAATCAACTATTTCCACCCAAGAGCGAGTGGAAAGCTATTTAAGAAGCCTTCTAAAACCCAGGAAAGCTATTTTTCCTTGGATAACAAACTTAGAACAAAACCTTGATGCTGGGAACTAGGAATTTACCCCTTTATTCCTTCGACTGTCCTAAATCAGTGAAAATAGACATGAATTAACATCTCATGAAACTATCCTGCTTACATATGTAAGGAACCAAGACCCAGAGACATTGAGTGCTTTAAATCAAAGCTCCCAGCGTGGGCTTTATAAAGACAATAAGATGCCACGTCCCTCCCCGCACTTCCCCTGCAAGTGCAGCCTGGCTGTGAGCGGCTGCAGATTTGCACATCCATGCAGGGAGGCCTGTGTGGAAACTGCATGGCTCCTTCAGTCTGAAATGGCAGCTCGGAATTTGATGCTCAAATCCATCACAGGCCTGTGGTTATTGGTAGCACTCTTTCCTCCCGGTGATTCAGCCGCAGGCTTTGGGGGAAGAGGGTAGCTTCGGAAGCATGGAACTTAGCCCATGGAACTTTAGCCCAAGCTTGGAATTCAGTGAATGCCCCCTGCCCCGGTGGTTAGAAAGCTTTACGGAATGTAACTGCCTTATGCACCCTTCTGATGGGTAATCCTCCTTGAACCTGTTTTTAAGTTTAGCAGCTCAGTGCAGGGCACTGCAAAGTGGGCTTCGGCCTGCAGCGTTTTACTTGGACTCCTCCTTCCTATGTTCTGTGCCTGTTATGTAAGCTTATTTCTACCGCTGATACAGGGGCAACATAAGCTGGCTTGTGACTTTTCTCCTGTCCCACTCCGTTGTCTGAACATACACAGACATTCAACGGTTCATGAGTAGCAGTCGTGTAGTCTCTCGGCCAAGAAAAGAAGGCTGTCACTGGGGGTTGCTTGAGAAAATATCTGCTTTTGATCAAAATAAGATTCAAACTATAAATCAGTATAGTTCATTGCCTATACGAAGCCTTGTCCCTTAGGGCCATAATAAAACTGTCAGCTTCCGATGTCACCGACCCTCTCCTCTTTTGCTTTCTCATCCACTTACTCTCATTCTTGCTATCAACTCTTGTAGCTAATGGTTTCTGGATTCTGGTTGGTTTCTTTAGAGATCTGTTTTCTATACAGTTATCATACCATCTTCTCTCTCTATATATATATAAATTCGAAGAGAGAATTATGTGTGTGTGTAAACAGTCAGGCAGCTGGAGGACATACAGAATTGTTTAAATCAGAATACACCCTCCTTCCGCCTAGCTTGATACCACTAAGTACATCTGCCAGGCACGCAGAGCTCAAGATGGTTCCAATTTCTGTTTCCTCCAGATTAGCAGCAGTGACCACTGCCCTCGGGCCAGCCACACATTGCACTTACTATGCGAAGAGTTTGTGCAGAAACTAAAACCCAGCTGCCAAAATTCAAATCCCAGCCCTGTCACTTAGAATCTGTTTATGAACCTTGAGATCGCTGCTTATTCTCCCTTTGCCTCTGTTTCCTCATCTAAATTGGGGATTTCAAAAAAAGGACCTGCAAGATAGAGTTGCTGGGAAGCCCTCAGGAATTTTTGCACATAAAGCCCTCCAAACAGTGGCTGGCATATCAGAAGCAACTAGTGTTAGTTACTATTAGCCAGGTTTTTGAGAGACTTTTACTCTGTTTTATTGAAGATTAGAGCAGAATTAATAAGAAAAATGCGTGTTTTACATTTGCCTTTGTTATGAACATCCGTCTAGAACACAACAGTCCTTCATTTTGGGGGGACAAGTGGGAAATAATGTTTTCTTTTGGGTTGGTGAACATGAGGTTCACCTGAGTAAGTGGCTTCTGAGCGTGCTGTCCCTGGGAAATTCTTCAGATCATCTAGATCCCCTACTGATTTCTTATGGTTTCAAAAGTAAAAAGAGAGGAGGGAAAAGTAACAGACTTGGCCTCAGAGGTAAGAGGCTTAAATTCTAGCTTTGAATCAGCTCTGTAACTTGGGAAAAAGCAAATCTTTCAGAGCTTCAGTTTCCTCATCTGGAAATTGAAGGTGTCTCTGGAGAGACACTGTTTTAGAAATAATTCTGTTGGAGCAGTGATTTATACCATATGTAATTTTACATCATAGACATAGAGAATTAAATATAAAAACAAAACCATTAATGTTTCAGCCCAAAGCATGGTGAGTAGCTGAGGTGAGAAAGAGTTTCCTAAAAAAGACATCCAAACGGAAAAAACTGAGTCAACAGTAAAAACTTAAAACTAACTTCGTCAAAAATCTTGAGAAAATGTGAAAGAAAACAGCACAACAGTTAGCATTTTTAGCAGTGTAACAGACAAATATCTACAGTATATAAAGCGCTCTTACACATCAGTGAGAAGAATGAAAGCCCAACTTACAAATGAACCCATGACGATTGCACAACCAGGTGACGGCACTGAGATAACTGATTGTACACTGTGCATGGATTTATCTTAGGGGAATGTCTGAATATTAAAATCTGCCAAAAAAAAATGAACACACGGCTACTAAGCTGATCACAGTGTGTGGATCCCCTTCAGATCTTGGTTCAAATAAACAAACTTTATAAGGCAATTAGAAATTGAAACACAATATTTCTGATAAAAGTGATAACAGTTGATTTTCTCAGGTATGATAATGGTATTTATTGAGGGTATGTTAAAAGAGAATCCTTATTTTTTTAGGGATATGTTCTGAATCATTTACAGATGAATGCAGTGTGATGTTCGGGATTTGTTTCAAATAATCAAGTGGTGGGTTGAGTGATGGGGAATTAAATGAAGCAAGATGGCCCATGAGTTGACACAGAGTTTGAGAGACTCCTGTCAACTTTTGTGTAATGCTTGAAATTTTCCATAACAACAAGAATGTGTAAAGTAGAATGCTGTTTGTGAAAACAATAACAATATTCAAGATGATGTGTTTACGTGGTACATCAATGGATGAGTTTTGTGCTTCTCGGTGTGTGTATGTAAAACCCTCCTCTGATCGGGGCAAGGAGAGGTATGTGGTCACGCAGAGACCAACGGGGATGCCAGCTCGACTCATAATTTTTTGCTTTTCAAGCTGTGTGAAACAGAAAGGAAACGTGCTGTTTTGAAGCTGTTACATACCCCAGAAAAGCCATGCTCTTTTCATGCAATCCTGTGGGTGCAGTCTCACTCACTGTGGTGGGATCATTGATTAGGGTGTTTCCATGGAGACGTGACCCACCCAACCATGGGTGGGACCTTTTGATTAGGTTATTTCCATGGAGGTGTGGCCCAGTCCGTTCAAGGTAGCTCTAAATTAATTTACTGGAGTCCTTTGACAAGTTCACGGAGAGAGAGCTCAGAGCCCACAGAGACGGCAGAGAGATGAAACCAGACCCCAGTCATGGGAGATACGGAGGGCTCCCCGGAGACCCCAGAGGCCGAGAATGCCGCTGGGGACTAGACGCTGGGAGAGGATCGCGGACGTGACCACGTGCCTTCCGTGTGACCAAGGAACCCCGGACATGGTCGGCCTTTCTTGAGTGGAGGTTTCCTCTTGTTGATGCCTTCATTTGGACATTTTCATGGCCTTTGAACCATACATTTGTAGAACTAATAACTCCCCTCTGTAAAAGCCAATCCATTCCCAGTATATTGCATTCCAGCAGCTCTAGCAAACCCAAACAGTGATGACTGTCATATTATTCTTTAATGTTTTTTGGGGGGGGGCAGGCACCAGGAACTGAACCCAGATCTCTGGCATGGCAGGTGAGAACTCTGCTGAGCCACTGTGGCCCTATTCTTTAATTTTTATATTCATATTATTCTTTCATTTTCTGCATCTTTACTATTTCTATATATTTTGAATTTAAAAAAACTATGTTCTGCTTTCAGTATGTTTTTTTAAAGACAAAACATGATACTTAACAAAAGAAAACAGAAGCTGACCAAGAGGTATAGGAATGATTCAACCTCATTTTCACTAAAATAAATACAAAAGTGTATAAGGTACCATGTTTATTCCTAGCAAATTGGAAAAGTTTAAAACATTATAATAATCAGGGTTGGTAAAGCATAGGGAATCAGACACTGTCAGACACTGCTGGAAATAAAAATTCTTTCAGTCTTTCTGGAAGGCAAATAGATACACAAATCAAGGCAGTGTAATTCTACTCCGAGGTATTTATTCTGTAGAAATAATCAGGGAGGAACATGAAGCTTTTTGTAAAAGGATGTCCGCTGCATTTGTGTCCTACAGAAAGCATGGGAACCTGCCTGACTCACAGAGGCCTCTCTTTAAGTATGTGATGGGCTGCTCGTGAGATAGAATTCTATGCAGGAATGAAAAATCACGTTTTTAGACTGTTTGGTGCCATGGAAAGCATAGATAGCAGAGAATTAAATGAAATGAAAGAAAACAAGGTAGCGACTATGAGAGCGGCTCTGGCTCTTCTGGGCAGCTGGGTGTGGGGTGGGGCAGGGCGGTCTTGGGGGGTTTCCGGGCTGTGAGCACCTTAGGAACCGTCACCTGCCCAGGTGGAAACTGGAGCGCCAAGCGGTTCTGGACAGTGAAAAGCGGGAGGTGGCGTGAAATGGTGCGGGGGCTGGGCCTGGGTCTGCCCTGCCACCGCCCTGGGCACCCTCTATGGGAGGGGCACGAGTTTACAGGGTCTGAGGTCCTGCAAAACAGGGTGACACGGAGAAGCAATCCTATGTTTAAGCCCACCCTGGGGTGGTGTGAGAAAACTGAGATGACAAATAGATGTATATATGTCCAGAAAAATGACTGCAAGCAAATAAACTGGAAGCAAAGTATCATCCAAGTTTATTAACCTAAGTGATTTCACTTGTGTGTGTTGTGATGGTGTCAGTTTAAGAGGAGCTACTTCCACACTGAGATGGAGATGGAGCAGAGCATGCAGGCTCTGCAGGCTTCCAGCTCAGCAAGGGTCCAAGAAACAAGGATTCTTATAAGAAAGGTAACTCTAAAGAAGAAGGGAAATATTTGAGTTTCTTTTCCTACTGTTATCAGAAAAAATATTAAATATGATATCTCCAAATCCCTTTCAGGCCAAATGATTTGTACGATTTTGTAACTCCATGAAAAACTTTATAAGCTCATAATGAAATACCTTTAACTCTTCTAGAAATATGAATGTATAATAAATAATTTCTATTGCATGTGTGGTATTTTGCTCACAAAATTCTATTCATCTCCTGGTGGAATTCACAAAAAAAAAGTGGTCATGGAGGCTTTTGGATTAAATATGAATATGTAAGAGAGTATAGCAATGAAGACCAATGAAGATACTAACTTGTATTTCTATTTGCACTAATATTTTCAATTAATTTTTTTATTAAAGAAGCTGTGAGTTAACAGAACAATTATGCATAAAATACAGGGTTCCTATACACCACCCCACCACTGATGTTTGCATTGGTGTGGAAAGTTTGTTACAATTGATAACACTTTTTTTTGATATCGTTACATTTGTTACAATTGATGAAAGATTATTAAAGTAGCTCTATAACTATTAAGCATATTTGCATACAGGTATTTTTCCCCATATTCCTGACCTATTTTTTTCATGCATGTTTATTTTATTATTCATCTATCCATACACTGGATAGAAGAAGTGCCAGTCACAAGCATTTTACAATCACATGGTCATATAAAAGCTGTATAGTTATACAATCATTATCAAAGATGAAGACTACTGGATTTGAATTCAACAACTTCAGAGATTTCCTTCTGGCTATTCTAATGTACTAGAAACTAAAAAAAAAAATCTATATAATGAGTTAGTCATAATAATTTGTTAAATGCTAATCCTCTCATTTGATCATTCTCTCAATCTTCAGAAGATATCTGGGCAATGACCACTTTAACTTCCCCATGCTGGAACGAGGTGCCAACCTCATAGGATAGAGGAATGGGCCTGGCTGGTGCTCTTGGAGAGGCTGGTAACTCTGGGTTTCAGGGCTCATCTGGCATAGGAACAATCTGGAAGCCTAAAGTGTCTGAAAAAAATAATTAACTTACTAAGTAAAACTTTTATAGAATCTTAGATAGAGCCCAGGGTATTCTTTAGGGTTTTCAGGAATGCTGTTGGTTGGGGCTTGGCATTCTGTGACAATTTGTAATATCTGGCTGAAGCCTGCATAAGAACACTGTCCGGGATAACCTTCCAACTCTATTTGAGATCTCTTAGCCACTGAAATTTTTATTTTGTTTCGTTTCTTTTCCCTCTTTTGGTCAAGAAGCCTTTCTTGATCCCACAATTGCAAGATTAGGCTCATCCCTGGGAGGCATGTCCCATGATGTCAGGGAGACATCCCCCCCTGGGCATTTACACAAATTTTTTCAATTCTTTATATGTAATGAAGGGCTCTGTCTTTATTTTAGCTATTAGTATGTCAAACTGTTTTATATTTCTCAGCTAAACTGGCATATGAAAATTCTGCTTTTCCGTATACCAAGCAACCAAGCCTGACTCAACAGTAGCTTCATGTGACAATGTGTGATAAACGCAGGAAGGTCCCAATGGGAGAGGAAGGCTGCTCTAGTTTGCTAGCTGCCGGAATGCAAAATACCAGCAGTGGAACAGCTTTTAAAAAGGGGGATTTATTAAGTTGCTAGTTTATAGTTCTAAGACTGTGAAAATGTCCAAATTAGGCACCAATAAGAGGCTACCTTCACTCAAGAAAAGCCAATGAAGTTCAGGGTTTCTCTCTCAAGTGGAAAGCACATGGCAAACATGGCGACGCCTGCTAGCTTTCTCTCCAGGCTTCTAGTTTCATGAAGCCTCCCTGGTGTGCTGGTTTGAAAGGATGTATGGACCCTAGAAAAGCCATGTTTTAATCAAAATCCCATTTTGTAAAGGCAGAATAATCCCTACTCAATACTGTATATTTGAAACTATAATCAGATCATCTCCCTGGAGACGTCATTTAATCAAGAGTGGCTGTTAAACTGGATTAGGTGACATGTCTCTACCCATCTGGGTGGGTCTTGATTAGTTTCTGAAATCCTATAAAAGAGGAAACATTTTGGAGAATGAAGGAGATTCAGAGAGAGCAGAGCAGAACGACACAGCCACGAGAAGCAGAGTCCATCAGCCAGCGACCTTTGGAGATAAAGAAGGAAAATGCCTCCCGGGGAGCTTCATGAAACAGGAAGCCAGGAGAAGAAGCTAGCAGATGATGCTGTGTTCACCGTGTGCCCTTCCAGATGAGAGAGAAACTCTGACTGTGTTCACCATGTGGCCTTCCACTTGAGAGAGAAACCCTGAATTTCATTGGCCTTCTTGAACCAAGATATCTTTCCCTGGATGGATACTTTTGATTGGACATTTCTATAGATTTGTTTTAATTGGGACATTTTCTCAGCCTTAGAACTGTAAACTAGCAATTTATCAAATTCCCCTTTTTAAAAGCCATTCTTTTTCTGGTATATTGCATTCCTGCAGTTAGCAAACTAGAACATATGGGGACATTTTCCTTCTTCCTCTCCAAAGATCTCTGGCTGCCCGGGCTCTCATGGTTCTCTCAGCTCTGTTGCTCTCAAGCCCAGCTCCAAAATGTTCCTCTTTTAAAGGATCCCATTAAGCTAATCAAGTCTCACCTGGAATGGGTAGAGACACATCTCCCACTAATCAAAGGTTAATACCCAAAATTGGGTGAGTCACATCTCTGTGGAGATAATCTAATCAAATTTCCAACCTACAGAGCTGAACAGGGATTAAAAGAAATGGTTGCTCCCACAAGATTGGATCAGGATTAAAACATGGCTTTTCTAGGGTATGTAATCCTCTCAAACCAGCAAAAAGACCTTGTCATAAGTTAGGAAATTTGAAAACAGAAGTTTGAGATGGATACTAAGAGCATATTTGAAGGCTCTCAAAGTAATACATTTAGGATGTCTAAAGTACAGTCTTATCCAGGGAGTACCACGTTAAGTTGAGATTTTTAACTTTTAGAAGTTCATTAGGAGGAGCTGGACTTTTAAAATAAGACTGTTCCTGCATTACTCCCATTTTTTTCAGTTAGTGTCAGTATTTTATTATTATTATGACAATTTTCTGTGTTTTGGTAAATAGCTTTTATCATATTTCAGCAACTTTTTAAATTCTTATTTTACATTCAGATTTAAGAGGGTGTTCCTCAAAACACTTTTAGCATCTATGATATATTCATGCCTTTTGTTCTTTAATTTATGCATATAATGCTTATACTGAAAGATTCTCTGGTTTTGAAAATTCCTGGAACAAACTATTTGATCATTTAGCAGTACCATTTGCTAATAATTTATTTAGTATCTT
Source organism: Myrmecophaga tridactyla (assembly GCA_004026745.1). Classification (NCBI taxonomy): domain Eukaryota; kingdom Metazoa; phylum Chordata; class Mammalia; order Pilosa; family Myrmecophagidae; genus Myrmecophaga; species Myrmecophaga tridactyla. The sequence continues at coordinate 30,567 of PVIY010005760.1, forward strand.
TGCATACATTAGTAATTTGTCCTATATAGCTTTCGCTCTTATTGCTCTACTATCTTTATTGGGTTTTGGTATGAAGGTTAAATTAATTTTATAAAATGATATTTAGAAAATGAAAATTATAGTTTTAAAAATTAACTTTATAAAATGAGTAGGAATAGTTAAAATAAAATTGTATTATCTTTTCTTTAAATGATAGTAACGAGTGAATCTCCATATGGGACTAATGCTTTTTTTAAAACCATTGAATTTTATCAGCTTTCCAAATGCTTATGAGGCTTTTTTATTCTTTTAACTTTTCTATTTCCTCTGGTCAAATGTTGCAGTTATATTAGTCAGGATCAGTTATGCGAGGTCTCAGTGACAAAACACTAAATCTCGGTGGCTTAACACAATAGAAACACCTGATGTGGGTGAGCTGGTCATCGTCCACCCTGGGGCTGTGCCATCTGCAGGTCCTCTAAAGGTGTCAGGAGAGGGGAGGGGGGACGGCCGGCATACAGTTGGGGGCCCTGACAGTGGCTCACATTGCTTGTACTCTTACTCCTTTGCCCAGATCCCCCTGTCATGGCTAAACCTGAGAGCAAGGAGGGTTTGTGCCCAGGAGAAGAAAATTTGGGAAGAAGCAAAATAGCATCTTTTTTCCAGAGTAACTTATACTTTGCCATGAAATCGTCTAGTTTCCCTAGATTTTCTAAATTGTTTCCATAGACTTGCACCTAATATTCCTTACTTGTTTTAATTGTTTCCCTAATTCTGATTATATCTTCTTTGTCATTCTTAATTTTATATAATTTATTTTCTCTCTTCTGTCCTCATCTGGCCTTATCTGATCTACATCTATTGGTCTTTATGCATAAACAAGCTGTGATAGGATGAATTAGGTACCCCAACAGACTCCGTTCTTAAAATTAATCCCTGTGGATGTGAACCCTTGTAAATAGGGTTTTTTGAAGATGTTGTTTTTAGTTCAGGTGTGGCCAAACTGAATTAGGGTGGGCCTCAGCCCAGATTATTAGAGGCTTGATAAAGAGAACCCCACGTCTGAGAAGCCAGAAAGGAGACATCATCGCCACATGACAGAAGACGAAGATAGAGGCCAAGACCCCAAACATTGCTGGCAGCCAGACCGTAGTGCCACAGCCCCAGGAGAAATGAGCCAGGCTGATGCCTTGACTTTGGACTTTCACACTGTGAGCCAGTAAGTGCCTGACGCTTAAACCAATACATTCTGTGGTGTTTGTCATAGATGTCTGGCAAACTAAAACACAAGCTTTTGTTTTTATTTATTCATTCTATTGAGCTTACAAATATTTGTTAGGCACTATTCTAAGTAATGAGCGTCTTCTGTCAACAAGCAAAAAACAGTCCTGCTCCCACGGAATTCGCATCTCTTCTCCTTCGTTTTGGTCCATTATATCGTAATTTGGGTACTTGTTTCATCCATCTTTTTTTAAAAAAATATTTTTATTAACAAAACAACATACAAACACTCAAACATTCTTAACATACAAACATTCCATACATGTTATACAATCAAAGGCTCACAATATCATCACACAGTTGTGTATTCATCGCTATGATCATTTTTTTGAATATTTGTATCTCTCCAGAAAAAGAAGTAAAAAAGGAAAAAGAAAAAAACTCATACATCTCATACCCCTCACCCCTCCCTCTCATTGACCACTAGTATTTCCATCTACCCAATTTATTTTAACCTTTGTTTCCCTATTATTTGTTTATTTTTATTCATGTTTTTAACTCATCTATCCATACCCTAGTTAAAAAGAGCATCAGACTAAAGGTTTTCACAATCACACTGTCACATTGTAAAAGCTATATCATTATACTATCATCTTCAAGAAACAAGGCTACTAGAGCACAGCGCTACAGTACTTCCCTCCAGCCACTCTAATACACCATAAACTACAAAAAGGGGATATCTATATAATGTGTAAGAATAACCTCCAGGATAACCTCTCAACTCTGTTTGAAATCTCTCAGCCACTGACACTTTATTTTGTCTCATTTCTCTTTTCCTTCTTTTGGTCATGAAGGTTTTCTCAATCCCTTGATGTCAGGTCCCATCTCATCTGGGGATTTCTGTCCCACATTACCAGGAAGGTTTACACTCCTGGAAGTCATGTCCCATGTAGAGAGGGAAGGCAGTAAGTTCACTTGTCATGTCAGCTTGGAGAGAGGCCACATCTGAGCAACAAAAGAGGTTCTCTGGGGATGACTCTTAGACCTAATTTTAAGTAGGCTTAGCCTATCTTTTGCAGAAATAAGTTTCACTGGGGTAAACCCGAAGATCGAGGGCTGGGCCTGTTGATTTAGTTGTCCCCACTGCTTGCTACAATATCAGAAATTCTTCAAATGGGGAAGTTGAATATTGCACCCTTTCTCTCCATTCCCCCAAGGGAACTTTGCAAATACTTTATTCACTGTCCAAATCACTCTGGGATATATTGGGGCATCACACTATCTGGAAAAACCAACACGATCCCATGCCTTATTCAAGGTTCCATGTACTTATGGTGTTCAACTAAACTGATCATACAAGTTAAATTAGGAAGTGCACTACCCAAAATATGAATTTTGCACCAAATAAAATCCTTTTAGTCTCACACAAAAGTTGAAGTTTTAAAACATGGATGATATCATCCTTTACCCTGTATTCTGATAGATCTTAGTCCTATCCAGATCAGCTTCATTCATGTCCCTATGATGTCTGATCACTTTTCAACTTTTTAAACAGTTCCTATATGAGGTAGTGCTGATGTTTATAGCTTCAGAGCTCTAACTCTGAGTCTCAGGTGTCACATAAACACCCAAAGTTTCTGGGAAAGACCATGTTATATGCAAACAGCTCAATATCTCAGAATTTAGACTTAACAGTTACATCTCCTGAAAATATGTGATTGCTGTAATAATTTACAATCTAGGATCCTTTACAATAAGCCCCAACCTGATAACCCATGCTCTCAACTTTAGTTCACCAAATTTTTATATTATAGTCAGTCCATATGATTGAAGCATGATAATATTTGTCCTTTTGTTCCTGACATTTCATTCAACTAGTTCATTCATCTAGCTGCATGCTCACAACTTCATTCCTTCTTGTGGCCAATAAGCAGTCCATTGTATGTGTGCACCACAGTTCCCCCTTCCTTTCCTCAGTCCTTGTACCCTCAGGCCACCTCTACCCATTGTGAATCATGAACACTGCCGCCAGAGACACTGGTGTGCAAACGCCCATTCGCCTCCTCACACTCAGTTCCTCCAGGTATGTACTGAGCAGTGGGGTTGCAGGATCCCATGGCAGCCCCACCCTAGCCTCCTGTGGAGCCACCACCCTGCCCTCCAAGGGGCTGCACCTCTCATTTCCTTATCGACAGTGAATAGCACATCTCTTTCTCTGCATTTTCTGTAGTACTTGTTTCTCTCTGTTCATTTTTAAAGTTTTATTCACACATCATACGATTTGGCCTAGTTGTATAGACATGCCTTTGCTACCATACTGTGTCTGAAGACATTTCCTTTTCTTCCACATAGAATCCATACCCCTTTCCCAATCCCCTGCCTGTTGACATTCAGTTTTGGCATAAAGCCTTTGTTGCATTCAGTGGAAGCAGTTACCGACGACACTAGACTCTAGCTTACATTGATTATACTTTTTCCCATATACTACTATCAACACCCTGCAATACTGACATTCATTTGTTCTCCCTCAGCAAAAATTAATTTGTATATTTAATCACCAACATTGTATACTCTAGGCTTTCTTACATTATACCATGTCAGTCTTTATCCTCTGTCTTTACTTCTGGTTTCATATGTGCCCCCAGCCCTTCTCCCTCTCTCACACTCACATTCAGCTTCATTCAGTGTCCTTATGTTATTGTTCAATAATCAGGTGGTATTCTGCTATCCATTTATCAATTTTTACAAATAGGTCCTGTTGCACAATCTATATTCTCTCAGCACCAATTGCTCAATCTCTATCTTATTTCTATCTCCTGATAACGTGTGCTCTTAACTGAAATTCTCCAAGTTCATTAAAAAATGTTAATTCATACTAGTGAGAACATAGAGTATTTGTCCTTTTGTTTTTGGCTAATTTCACTCAACATAATGTCCTCAAGGTCCATCCACATTGTTACTTGTTTCATGACTTTATTCTCTCTTACAGCTGTGTAATATTACATCATATGTGTATATCACAGCTTGTTTAGCCACTCATCCATTGATGGACATTTGGGCTATTTCCATCTCTTGACAATTGTAAATAATGCTGCTATATATATATATATTGATGTGCAAATGTCTGTTTGTGTCCTTGCTCTCATGTCCTCGGAATATATACCTAGCAATGGGATTGCTAGATCATATGGCAATTCCATACTTAGTTTCCTGAGGAACCACCAAACTGCCTTCCACAAGGATTGTACCATTTGCCATTCCCACCAACAGTGGATAAGTTTGCCTCTTTCTCCACATACTCTCCAGCACTTGTTGTTTTCTGTTTTTTTGATAATGGCCATTCTGGTGGGTGTCAGATGATATCTTGTAGCTTTGAATTGCATTTCCATAATAGCCAGTGAAGCTGAGCATCTTTTCATGTTCTTTTTAGCCATTTGTATTTCCTCTTCTGAGAAGTGTCTGTTCATGTCTTTTGCCCATTTTTAATTGGGTTGTTTGTCTTTTTGTTGTTGAGTTGAAGTATCTCTTTCTATATTCTGGATACTAAACCCTTATTTGATCTGTGATTTCCAAATATTGTCTCCCATTGTGTAGGCTGCCTTTTTACTTACATGACAAAGTTCTTCGATGTGCAAAAGTATTTAATTTTGAGGAGTTCCCATTTATCTATTTCTTTCTTCAATACTTGTGCCCTGGGTGTAAGATCTAGGAAACCACCTCCTAAAACAAGTTTTATAAGATATTTCTCTACATTTTTTCTAAAAGTTTTATGGTCTTAGCTCTGATGTTTAGATCTTAGATCCATTTTGAGTTAATTTTTGTATAAGGTATGAAATATGGACCCTCTTTCATTCTTTTACATATGGATATCTAGTTCTCCAAGCACCATTTATTGAAGAGGCTGCTCTGTCCCAGGTGGGTTGGCTTGACTGCTTTATCAAAGATCAATTGTCCATAGAAGAGAAGGTCTATATCTGAACACTCTATTCGATTCCATTGATCAGTCTATCTTTATGCCAGTACCATGCTGTTTGACCACTGTAGCTTCATAATATGCTTTAAAGTCAGGTAGTGCGAGACCGCCACTTAATTTTTCTTTCTCAAGATATTTTTTAGCTATTTGGGGTACCCTGCTCTTTCAAATAAATTTGGTTATTGGTTTTTCTATTTCTGCAAAGTAAGTTTTGGGGATTTTAATTGGTATTGCATTGAATCTATAAATCAATTTGGGTAGAATTAACATCTTAACTATATTTTGTCTTCCAATCCATGAACATGGTATGCCTTTCCTTTTAGTTAGGTGTCCTTTGTTTTCTTTTAGCAATTTCTTGTAATTTTCAGTGTATGTCTTTTTATCCTTAGTTAAATTTATTCCTAAATATTTTATTCTTTATTTTGAGATTATAAATGGAATTTTCTTCTTAATTTTCTCCTCATATTGCTTATAACTAGTGTATAGAAACACTACTGATTTTGGAGTGTTGATCTTGTACCCTGCCACATTGCTGTACTCATTTATTAGCTCTAGTAGTTTTGCTATAGATTTTTGGGGGTATTTTTGACATATAATATCATATCATCTGCAAACAATGAGAGTTTTTCTTCTTCCTTTCCAATTTGGATGCCTTTTATTTCTTTTTCTTGTCTGATTGCTCAGGCTAGAACTTCCAGTCAATGTTGAATAGCAGTGGTGACAGTGGCATCCTTGTCTTGTTCCTGATCTTAGGGGGAAAGCTTTCAGTCTTTCCCCATTCAACATGATGTTAACTGTGGGTTTTCCATATATTCCCTTTATCATGTTGAGGAAGTTCCCTTCTATTCCTATCCTTTGAAGTGCTTTCATCAAGAAAGGATGTTGAATTTTGTCAAATGCCTTTTCTGCATCAATCGAGATGATCATGTACTTTTTCTGCTTTGATTTGTTGATATGGTGTATTACATTAATTGATTTTCTTATGTTGAACCATCCTTGTATACCTGGAATAAATCATGGTGTGTAATTTTTTTAATGTGTTGCTGGATTTAATTTGCAAATATTTTGTTGAGGATTTTTGCATGAATATTCATTAGAGAGATTGGTCTGTAATTTTCTTTTCTCGTAGTACCTTTGGCTTTGATATGAGGGTGATGTTGGCTTCATAGAATGAATTTTTTTCATTCAATTTTTTTGAAGAGTTTGAGGAAGATTGGTACTAATTTTTTCTTGAATGCTTGGTAGGATTCACATATGAAACCATCTGGTCCTTGACTTTTCTTTTTTGGAAGCTTCTTGATGACTGATTCAGTTTCTTTACTCATGATTGGTTTGTTGGTTGTCTATTTCTTCTCAAGTCAATACTGGTTGTTCATGCCTTTCTAGGAAGTTGTCCATTTCATCTACATTGTCTAGTTTATTAGCATATCATTAGTTATAGTATCCTCTCATTACTTCCTTTATTTCTGTGGGATCAATGGTTATGTCGCCTCTCCCATTTCTGATTTTATTTAGTTGCATCCTCCCTCTTTTGCTTTTTGTCAGCCTAGCTAAGGGTCCATTAATTTTATTGATTTTCTAGAAGAACCAATTTCTGGTTTTGTTGATTTTCTCAAATGTTTTCATGTTCTCAATTTCATTTATTTGTGCTTTAATCTTCATTATTTCTTTCCTTTTGTTTGCTTTGGGCTTAGTTTGCTGCTCTTTCTCTAGGTTTTCCAAGTGAACAGTTAATGCCTTGATTTTTGCTCTTTCATCTTTTTAAATATAGGCATTTAGGGAAATAAATTCCCCTCTTTAAACTGCCTTTGCTGCATCCCATAAATTTTGATATCTTGTGCTTTCATTTTCATTTGCCTCAAGGTATTTACTGATTTCTCTTGTAATTTCTTCCTTGACCCACTGGTTTGAGTGTATTGTTTAGCCTCCATTTATTTGTGAATTTTCTGACCCTCTGCCTGTTATTGATTTCCAACTTCATTCCTTTATGATCTGAGAAAGTGTTTTTGTATTATTTCAATCTTTTTTAATTTATTGAGGTTTGCTTTGTGACCCAGAATATGGTCTATCCTTGAGAATGATCCATGAGCACTTGAGAAAAATGTGTATCCTGCTGTTGTGGGGTGTAATGTTCTGTAAATGTCTGTTAAGTCTAGTTCATTTATTGTATTATTCACAATTCTCTGTTTTTTTTTATTAATCCTCTGTCTAGACGTTCTATCCATTGATGACAGCAGGGAATTGAAGTCTCCAACTATTATGGTAGAGGTGTCTATTTTCTCTCTTAAGTGTTGTCAGTGTTTGCCTCATGTATTTTGGAGCATTATGGCTTGGTGCATAAATATTTAGGATTGTTATGTCTTCTTACTGAATTGTTCCTTTTATTAATACATAGTGTCTGTGCTGGTTTGAAAGGAAGTATGCCCCCTTGAAAAGCCATGTTTTAATCAAAATCCCATTTCATAAAGGTAGAATAATTCCTATTCAATACTGTATGTTTAAAACTGTAATCAGATCATCTCCCTGGATGATGTGATTTAGTCAAGAGTGGTTGTTAAGCTGGATTTGGTGACGACATGTCTCCACCCATTTGGGTGGTTCTTAATTGGTTTACTGGAGTCCTATAAAAGAGGAAATGTTTTGGAGAATGGGAGATTCAGAGAGAGCAGAAAGACATAGCCACGAGAATCAGAGTCCACCAACCAGCAACCTTTGGAGATGAAGAAGGAAAATGCCTCCCAGGGAGCTTCGTGAAACAGGAAGCCAGGAGAATAAGCTAGCAGATGATGCCGTGTTTGCCATGTGCCTTTCCAGATGAGAGAGAAACCCTGACTGTGTTCGCCATGTGCCTTCTCACTTGAGGGAGAAACCCAACTTCATCGGCCTTCTTGAACCAAAGTATCTTTCCCTGGATGCCTTTGATTGGACATTTCTATAGACTTGTTTTAATTGGGACACTTTCATGGCCTTAGAACTGTAAACTAGCAATTTATTAAGTTCCCCTTTTAAAAGCCATTCCATTTCTGGTATATTGCATTCCGGCAGCTAGCAAACTAGAACAGTGTCCTTCTTTGTCTCTTTTAGTTGTTTTGCATTTGAAGTCTAATTTGTCAGATATTAGTATAACTATTCCTGCTCTTTTCTGATTTTTGTTGCATGGAATATCTTTTCCCAACCTTTCATTTTCAACCTATTTTTGTCCTTGGCTCTAAAATGAGTCTCCTGTAGACAGCATATCAATGGGTCCTGTTTTTTAATTCATTCTGTGAGTCTATATCTTTTGATTAGGGAGTTTAATCCATTAACATTTAGTATTATTATTGTAAAGGCAATACTTTCTTCTAACATTTTGCCTTTTCGCTTTTATATGTGATATCTAGTTTTCTTTTCTTAAAATCTTTTTACCGTTATTGATATTCTTCATTTCTACATTATTCTCCAGATCTCTCTCTCCTGCCTTTTCCTGTCTGCCTGTAATGCTCCTATTAGTATTTCTTGCAGAGCCAGTCTTAAAGTGATGTGGTGCCTTTAACTTCAGCAGACTCTTCCTGCCAGAGGCATGGCTGAGACAGAGGAGAGGTTGTAAATTGGCATTAATTGTTTCAGTTTTCCAGTCCCTGGGGCCTAAATTCCTTGGGGAGGGTTTCCATTTGAGTTGGGTCCCATCTTTTTCTTGGGGGAGGTACAGCCTTTAAGAAATTAACTCTTTTTTCACCCAACTTGTTACTTTGCTTCTCAGAGAGCTTTTTACTCCGCCCTTGCCTGTGGCAGAGCTGGGGCCTGAGAATGCGTCCAGTTCTATCTGATGGGATATTAAGTAGTAGAAACAAAGTGGTGGGGTGGGGAATCCTTTTCAGGAGCAGGATCCTTGCTCCTTGGACTTGTCAATCAAGAGTTTAAGTTGGTATGTGGCTCTACATATCTTGAGGCTCTAAGTGTCCCCCTACTTTTATTTTTTTAGGGTCCAGTCCTTTACCAGTATTTTGTGCTGTCCAACTCAAAAAGCCTGTTTTTGTTTTTGCTTTTCCTTTTTCCATCAGCCTCACCCCATCTCTGCCAGGGCAAAAATTCCTAGTACCTTTAGCACTTATTCTAGTATTATTTTTGCTGGGGGCCTGTTTTCAGTAGTCAGAATTTATTAATTAATTCCACAATGGGAGCTTGGTTGACCTAAGCCCTTGCTGCTAGTAAAGTCTCTTTTCTTCCCCCTTGGAGAACCAGCCTGTGGGGGAGGGGCTCCAGCATCCATGGCTTAAGGGACTCACAGTTAGTTCTGTGTGGGGTCTCAGCTGGTCCAGCTTGTCCAGGCAGGTGTACACTGTGTGTCCAGTTACTGATCTGACCCCAGCTAGTTGTTCTGTATTGTTCCTGGCTATTTACTAGCTGATCTGGAGGATGAACTAGATCCCACACCTCACTAAGCCACTATCTTGCCCCAATGTGCTGTTTCATTTAACTTTAATCTTTCTTGTTATTGCTCATAAAAGCTTATTCGACTGTAAAATTTCTTCTAGTGTTGTGTTTCGTAGGTTTTTCATATTAGGGTGTTTTGATTTGCTAAAGTTGCCAGAATGCAAAATACCAGAAATGGATCAGCTTTTAGAAGGGGATTTATTAAGTTACAAGTTTACAGTTCTAAGACCTTAAAAATGTCCAAAGTAAAGCATCCAGAGAAAGATACCTTGACTCAGGAAGGCCAATGTCTGCCACATGGGAAGGCATGTGGCTGGCCTCTGCTGGTCCTTGCTCCCTGTTCTGTTGCTTCCAGTTTCTGATTCTAGTGATTTCCTCTATAAGTGTCTGTGGGCATTCACTTAGCTGCTCTGGGGCAAACCCTGGGTTTCACCTCTTACCTTAGCATTTCCTGGGGCCAGAGATTTCTTCTTTTCAGGATCTAGCTATTACTGTGAGTCCTTGCTTAGCACCTGGGCAATATCTGTCAGCACACCAAGCGTTTCCAAATGTCTGCCTCTAAGTTTCACCTAAAATGTTTCCCTGTGTCAGCTCATCAAGACCCACTTTGAATGGGTGGGGGTCACATCTCCACCTAAACAAAAAACCACACCCATAAAAGGGTGTGTCACATCTCCATTGAAACAACCTAATCAAGGTTACACCCTAAACAATAGTTCCTGTCCCCACAAGATTGGATTAGGATTGAAAGAACATGGCTTTTCTGGGATACTTAAAGTTTCCAACCAGCACATAAGGATTCACATTTTCATTTCTTTATAAATCATTTCATATTTTACTTTTGATTTTTTTCTTGGAATCTTTAAGAGAGCACATTTTCATTTCCAAGGAGCTAATTTTTTATTACTTATTTTTATCTCTGTTGAATTATTAGAAAATATAAATTCCCTAGTTTTTATAATTTATTAAGATTTTTCTTTGTGACCAAGAACATGATTGGTTTTTATAAATGTTCCATGGATTAAAAAGAGAATATATCTTCTCTGACGAAAGACATGGTTTTATATATCTTGTTCATTGTATCATTAAAATATCTGTGTCCATACATATTCTTTATTTACTTGATATATCAAATTAAATTTTCCCACTATATATATTATTTTTTTTTTTAAAATTGTTAGAAAAATGAGCAAAGACTATTAAGTGGCAGTTCACAAAAGAGAACATCTGAATGGTCAACTCATATATATAACAGTGTTGTATTAGTTAGGGTTCTCTAGAGAAACAGAATCAACAGGAACACTCGCAAATATAAAATTTATAAAAGTGTCTCACATGACTGTGGGAATGTCGAGTCCAAAATCCACAGGGCAGGCTGTGAAGCTGACGATTCTGATGCAGGGTCTGGATGAACTCCACAGGAGAGGCTCGCCGGCTGAAGCAGGAAGAAAGCCTGTCTCTTCTGAATCCTCCTTAAAAGGCTTCCAGTGATTAGATTGAGCATCACTCATTGCAGAAGACACTCCCCTTGACTGATTACAAATGGAATCAGCTGTGGATGCAGCTGACATGATCATGATTTAATTCTATGAAATGTCCTCATTGCAACAGACAGGCCAGCACTTGCCCAACCAAACAACCAGGTACCACAGCTTGGCCAAGTTGACACATGAACCTGACCATGACACCCCTTCATTCTTCTTTTTCTGCCTATGTAAAGTTTTCTTTATCGCTTTTTCAAATTTCGTAATTTGGAATTTCTTTCTTTTAAATTGTGCTTGTGGGTACCCACCTCTAATTAAATCTACACTTATCTACTATATCATACTATTACAACTATATCTGCCCACATTATCTGTTCATCTCTCCCCTTGTCATACCCCAAGAACAGAAATGAGTTTACTGACAGTAAATACGTTCGTCTCCCTCTCTGCATTCTCTCTAGCACTTGCTTTTCTCTGTTCAGTTTTAAACAATTTTATTCACACAATATACAATCAACCCATATCAATAGACATGACTTTGCCACCATAATCTATGTGAAGACATTTCCTTTTCTTCCACAAAGAATCCACATCCCTTCCCCACTTGTTGCTGTTTAGTTTGGCATAATGCATTTGCTGCATTCAGTAAAAACATATTACAATGTTACTGTTGCATATAGATCCTAGCTTGCATAGATTGTGCTTTTCCCTGTATACTATCTATTTTCAACACCTTGCAATGTTGACCTTCATTTGTTCTCCCTCATGTGAAAATATTTTTTATTTGTACATTTAATCGCCGTCATTGCCCACTCTAGGCTCTCCTACATTATACCATGTCAGCCTTTATTCCCTCTCTTTCCTTCTGGTTTCATATGTGCCCCCAGCCCTTCTCCCTCTAGCATATCACATTCAGTGTACGTATATTGTTATGCTACGATCAGGTAGTGTTGTGCTATGTATTTCTGAATTTTTGCAATCAGTCCTGTTGCATAATCTGTAATCCTTCAGCACCAATTACCCAATCTCTACCCTATTTAGATATCCCTTTTTAGTTTATGGTGTATTGGAGTGGCTGGAGGGAAGTACCTGAAACTGTTGAGCTGCATTCCAGTGGCCTTGATTCTTGAAGATGACTGTATAATGATGTAGCTTTTACAGCGTGACTGTGTGATTTTGAAAACCTTGTGCCTGATGCTCCTTATCCAGGTTCTGGACAGACGAGTGCAAAAAAATAAGCATAAAAAATAAACAAATAATAGAGGAAGATAAAGGGTAAAAATTGGGTATATTGAAATACTGTAGGTCAAGGAGAGGGAGCATTAGGGGCATGGGATGTATGAATTTTTTTTTCTTTTTATTTCTTTTTCTGTAGTGATGCAGGTGTTCTAAAAATGATCATGTAGAAGAGTACACAATTATGTGATGATATTGTGAGCCATTGATTGTACAATATGGTTGGACTGTATGTGTGTGGATATTTCTCAATAAAAATATTCTTTAATATTTAATATTTTAATATTTTTCTGTAGCATATAATCTACTCAACCTATCTGCATAGTTCATTTGAACAATTGAAACACAAGGAGCCCAGAATAAGAAAGTGGTCCTTTAATCCTGTATAGCTTAATGTAATGCCTGAATACATCCTAGAGTATATTAAGCAGATAATCAAAAAATACTGGTGAAGTCCCTTGAGGGATGGGAGAAAAAATATGAAACTATTAAACTTTACCATTCGGAAATCCCCCGATTTTATTTTAAATTTTAGAGACACCCAGATCAATAGGCCTTGATCTTGAGGCTTACTCTTGTGAAGCTCTGTAGGTAGCAGAGAAGCTTGGCCTACCTATAGGCATGCCTAAGAGTTACTTCTGGAGGACCTCTGTTGTTGCTCAGATGTGGCCTCAGTCTCTTTAAGTCCAACTCTGCAAGTGAAACATTGCCCTCCCCCCTATGTCGGACATAACATCCAGGGGTGAAAGTCTCCCTGGCAACGTGGGAGAGAACTCCCAGGGATGAATCCAGCCCTGGCACTGTGGGATCAACAATTCCATCCTGACCAAAAGGGGGAAAAGAAGTGTAACAAAGTATCAGTGGCAGAGAGAGTTCAAGTAGAGTCGAGAGGCTCCTCTGGAGGTTGCTGTTATACAAGCTTCAGGTAGACTTTGCTACCTATCATGACCTGCCAACCCCCAACCAGGACCATTCCAGCCAATCCTAAAGAACACCTAGGGCACTATATAAGATTCCACAAGGGTTCCATGCACTAGAGTAACTTTCCAGAAACTTACCGCCTCCAGATGGGTCCCTGGTCCAGATAAGTCCTGAAACCTAGCCCAGCCTCTCCAGAACATCAGATAGTTCCATCACCCTACCCCATATTAATGACAGACCCTTCCAACATGAAAAAGTTAGAATGGCCATAACCCAAACACCCCTAAAGAGAGGGATGGAAAGATCAAAGGTGATGGTGGAGTTACAGAGAAAAGATAGGATTTAACAAATGAATATGATTGCTGAATCATTAAATTGAGATCTCTTTTAGTTTCCAGTATCTTAGAACAGCTAGAAGTAAAACTATAAAATTGTGGAATTGTAACCCATGTCAATCTCTGAAATATGCTCTACAACTAATTGTGGTGCTGTGCTTTTAATTTTATAGCTTTTTTTTGTATATATGTTATTTTTCACACACACACAAAAAGTCAATTGTGGGGATAAAAAAAATATTTAAGCCCTCTAGCGTCCTACAGTTTGGAGCAGCTAGAGGGAAAACTCTGAGAGGATGGTATGGTAGCCCATGACAAACTCTGGGATCTGTCCTATAACTACTTGTTGAAGAGTGCTTTGAAAACTGTTTTTTTTAATTTCTTTGCTTTGTTTATATGTTATCCTACACACTAAAAAATTAAAAAAAAAAATAAAGGATGGCTTTATTTCCACACTCTTTTATGTCACCTATTCTGTCTTGCAATTTTTTTTATTTTTAAATTTCAGGAATTTCAAAATGACATTGAAGGCAGCAAGCTGGGACATTTATACATCTCATCTTAAGTGTTTCCCTGTTTGTTTTTCAGTGTTATATGTTGCATACATATCATCTAGTTTTCTAGTTGTCTACAGGGGAAGGGAAATCTATTCCCTCCAATTCCAACATGACCTGAAGTGAAAGTGTCTGTTTCTTTTAATAACCTTTCCTCCTAAAATTTGGTGAACTCTGTTAATTTGTATGCTCAAGTCTCTTTCAACTCAGGAAAATTTTCTCTCATAACTTAACTTTTACTTCCAGTTTGCTTCTTGCTGATTTCCAGAAGGAGTTCGACATGTTGAATTAATCTTTTATTGGGTTTCCTGGATCTGTCCTCCTGTTTTCTTTTCCCTCATTCCTTCCACCTCTTTGTATTTTGCTCTATGCTCTGAAATTTTTCCAGATTTTCCACACCACTTAACCTGCTTATCAACACTAGACGGACCCTCAGGTTAGCTGTTTGCCTGATCACAGCTCTGGGCTCCCTCAGGTCCCCAGGCTGGTATGTCTGAGGAGCAGTGACAAACTTAAATGGTGTGGGTCAAGCAGGCCCCTTCCCTCATGGGAAAGTAGCAGACTGCCTCTTTCTAGACAGTAAAGAATAAGGAGGAACTTTGGATGCTAGCATTTTGGAGGCATTAACTTTCTGAAATCCCACAGTATATAGTATCATGATATTAAATTATAGATATCTGACTACCCTGGACTTCCTCGAATCATGCTGGGAATTCTGCTTTTGAAGATCTCAGGTTCATTTACTGGTTGACAGAGTATAAATGCTATGTGTCAACTTGGTTATGTTGTAGTGTCCAGTTGTTTGATCAAATGCTAACCTGATGTTTCTGTGGAGGTTATTATGTAGATGGAATTAGGGTCTATAATCAGTTGACTTCAAGTAAAAGGGATTACCCAGGATTATGAGATGGGTTTCATCCAATCAGCCGGAGGCATTAAGAGAAGAGAACTGAGGGATGTTCCTAAAAAAGAAGAAGGAGGAGGAGGAGGAGGAGGAGGAGGAGAAGAAAAAGAAATAAAAACTCTGCCTTCATGACTTAAACTCCACTTTCTTCTTCTGAGTGTCTGGCCTGCCAGCCGACCCTAGGGATTTTGCACTCAAGACTTCAACATCAACTCTTACTGGAATCTGCCCTGCGGATTTTGGACATGGCAGTGCCAACAATAATGTGAGCCAATTCCCTAAAACAAACTTTTTATATATGTTATCTCTCATTGGTTTTGTTTCCCTGGAGAACCCTGCCTAACTATTGAGTGCCTGCTTTTTCGCCAGACACTGTTTTGTTTATAAGGGAAACAAAGTCTTTCCTCTAAAGAAGCTTACAGTCTCTGGGGAGAGATGGGAAATAAAGTCACATATATTTGGAGTTGTGATAACTGCTATGAGGAAAAATAAAGCAGGTCAAGGGAATGAGCATGATGGATCAGGGTGCTTTTTAATTTAGGATGGTCAGGTCAGTTTTTTCCAGCAGGGTCATGAAAGACCTGAGAGAGGAAGGTGAGATGGATATTAGAGAAAAAAGTTTCAACCAGATGGAACAGCAAATTACATGCTGAGGGCAATCTCTTTTGTAGATGCAATCCACTGATTGTAGATGCAAATACCATCTATGAAATATCTTCCCAGTAACAGGTAGGCCAATGTTTGACCAAACAGCTGGAGACTATAATGAAGCCAAATTGACACATGAAATTAACCATCCTGATATCTTTTTCAAAACTCCCCACATGATTTATAAGTGCATTTGAGTTTTAGATCCTCTTATGATTGGTTTTGTGGCCCAAAGTAAAACTTTGGATTTTGTACTCTGGGTGAGATAAGAAAACATGGGAAGGTTCACAAAAGGACAAATAAATGTCATCTGGTAATAAGCACTGCGAAGAAAAAGAGAGCCCTGTAATGGAGCTAGTAGGGGGTCCAAGTGTTGGGAGAGTTTTATTTCAGGGAAAGTTGTTAGTGGAAGACTCAAAGTGACAAAAATTCATCTAAATTTTAGTTTGTTGGTGGTGAAGAGTATGTATATGGGGACCTCAAAGTACAGAAATAAGCATGGGAAAAAGCCTAGGCATTCTAAAGCACTTCATGGGAAAAAGGACAAAGCAGTTATGCACTTACACAGCTGTTCAAGGCCAGGTATGAATGAAAAGTGAGGGGATGAGAAGATGTCTTCCTGTTAGCCTGCAGTTTCCGCCAATTCGGGGTTGGCTGTGAGGCCTCTGCATGACTGATACTAAGATTCACCAGCATTAAGCACTGATAGTTCTAATACCTGCATCAATGGAGAGTCACAGGGTGGGAGAAGAAAACAAAGTTTTCCCTCCACTCCTCTCTTCCTTCAAACCTGTTCTAGGCTTTTTCTGTCACTTCTGTTGAACTCAAGTCATGTGTAGCTCCAGAACAAATGTAGTGCAGTAAGCAAAATGTGCATTTCAATCTAATGGGTTTCCAAGCCTCATTTAAAGTGAGTGCTGCCTTTTTACCTACCCTCAGCCTGGGCCTGCTTCTGATGGGGTCTTCAGGGTCATGGAAAACTTCTTCCAATCCTTGTCTTGCTTCTGCTTTGCTTCTCCTTTGCTAGCCACTCCAATGGCCATGGGTTGGAAGTGAGGAGATAAGGAAAAGGTGAGGGAGGCGATGGTCCTACATGCTATGGACCCTGCACCGATGCCCAACACTGATTCTTCCTTGATGATATTCTTCATTGGAGGCCTCTTCTGCAGCATAGCAGACATGAGCAATGCCACTAAGCTTGCAGGCTACATGCCCGTGTCCCTTAGCCCCTGGGTGTGCCCTGGACCCATTCCAGGCAGGGCTCTTGAACTTGACTCAACAGGGCTCAAGCCAGCCTCCTCCCACAGGGCCTAAATCTGGCTTACCAAGAAACACTCCTGCGTTCTTGCCTCCCCCCACCCCCATTAGTGAAAAAGCAATGTACTCTCCACTCAGTCCTTTTCTCCCCTTCAGCTTGCCACCCTGGCCTGCTCTGGGCATAGCTTCTCCCCAGTTTTCTTGGTCCCCAACCTCAGGAAGCACAGGTCAAGGTCTAAGGGTGGTCCTTGAAGCCTAGCTTAGCTTAAGGCCGGGGAAAACAAGACCCCACCTTCATCTCTCTTATGGTGTCATCAGGGAGACCCACAAGCTTCAGTACTCTCCAATGATGCCCCCACACTCTCTGCATCTTTAACTTCAACACTCATGTACCTCTAGGTGGGTAACTGGCCAAGGGTACACACAATCAGATTTTGTAGGGTGGCCCAGCATCTCCCTTGAGAACATCAAGTATTTTGGAAACCACCAACTTGTTCTTGAGCTTTGTTACCCCAGTCAAAACCAAGACTGGTAAAACCGTGTTAACTTGTTAACACTCATTCTCACCACAGGAAATAGAGTGCATAAGTTTATGGTGTCTTGAAGATGTAATTTATCCAGTTGATATATTTTAAATCATGTTACCCTCATCGCCTGCCTCCTCCCATCCACAGTATTTGTGGTTTAATAAAACAACTGACAATTTAGTAAATTAGCAGCAGAATGCTAATCATCTTGTTACAGAAGAACAAAAACAAAAAACCCCTTTCTCTCTGGTTTGACAAATCACTCAAGAACTCCACTGAATAAGTAAGAACAGAATGTTGTGTTAGTAAATATAAACATAAAAAATAATTAAATCTTGCCTAACTGGAACCTTTTGAATGAAACACTCCACTAAATTGAATTTTCAGGTTAAGCAACAACCCCTTTCTGTTTTGATGCTTGTTATTAAATATCTGCCTTAAATTCCTTAGCTGCCTTAAATTCCTTTTAGAATAAGGCAGTATAGAAATGAAATTTAATTAAAACACATGCCATTTTTCTGCCTTAATATAGGTTATAGGAAGCATTATTTAAGATTTGAGAATGTGAGAAATGTGGGTTAGTCCTTGCACCTGTGGCCTCCTGTCTCTGAATCCATGACTTCCCTCTGGACCTGGGGATGCCCACACTTCTTGGGAGAGTAAAGCAATGAGGTGGGGGAGGCACGATCTGCAACTAAGAATAAAGTCAAGAGTTCGGTCTCGAGCCCAGGTCCAAATTTGTGTAGAGAACCCAGTTTGGAGCAGGGACCTGGGTTCCACCCTTTGGGGGCTCCTGAACAGGGAAAACTGACAGAAAGCATACTGAGTTAACAGTTTGTTTTCCTGTATTCTCTTTCTCTGTTTCGGGCAGGTAGCCAGGCTTTGTAACTCCTTTGCTCAGGATTTTGGCAGAGGTCAATAAAACTTCTGGTGAAGGCCCCCACTCATTGATGAGATTTGCTAAGTACCTAGAGGAGAGATGGAGAATGCCTTTGAGGGCCAAAGGGAAAGGCAGGAAGTTTTGCAGATTGTGAAGGTGTGAGGGGCCTGTGGGCCCAGGAAGACACATTCTGGGGGCGGGGAAAGCCTGCGGAATGGGTGGCTGGGTGCTGTGCCCAGGAAAGAGGGACGCCAGCGTTATGCAGAGAGGGCTACATTCCTGCAGTGACAGAGTGGACCTTTGGGCCAGAATGAGACCATAGAAACAGGGATAATCGATAACTTGAACTAAAACCACAGAAGGCTTCCAAATGCCTTGGACTCACCTAAGACCCCCAAGCCTTTGCCAACTTGGGGTACAAGGGTGTGCAGTCAGGGACAGAAGTTCCAAAGCAGGCTAAGTGAGGTAGAACGGATGCTCAGAGTCAGGGTTAAGGAGATTTAGAGAACCGTGGTGTTTGCTGTCCAGAGCTTGGCCCCTGGGAGGTACACAGTAAAGTAGAAATACACAAAATCATTGAAAACTGGTATTGGGTGGCACTGAATACAAGATCTATTAGTTTTCTTGATTTAATTTTACTTCCAAAATGTTGAAAAGAATTTTTACCTCAGAAGGTGGTCGCAGGTTCCTTCCAAATTCCTCTGACCTTTCTTTGCAGCTTCATAGTGCTTGCCTTGCCCTCAGCCCTCTCGCAGACTTCACAGCTGTAACAAAATCTCACAAGCTTCTGCGAGCTGAATTTGCCTGTCTTTCTACTTGACCATGGGCAAGGTTTGGAGGTGGGCGCCCATTTCTACGATGGCTGCCCCACGTGTAAACGTCGAATCCGCTGGTCAGTAGCTGTGAGGTGTCTGGACCTGACTTCCCGCCAGCAGGGGCTCCCTGTACAGCACTGGGCTGTGACTGAGCCAATCGCATCCTCTTCGTGATTTTAAGTACAGACTGTTAGACAGTCAGCTGTTAGTAATGAAGCAAAAACTGATCCGTTCATTCACTCAACAAACACTTCTTAGGCTTCTATCATGTTCCACAAACTCTTCTAGATGATGGGAATACGGCCAGTGAACAAGACAAACCAAGTTTCTGCCCCCATGGTGATTATATTCTGATAGAAGACAAACAAATGCAAATCATACTTCATCAATATGAAGACATGCATTTTTTCCCCACAATTTTAGACCTCTGAAAATGGAATGCATCTTAAAGTCGCTGGAATCTTACGACCACAGTGGGCTGGCAGCAGTCATAGAGCAGTTTTCCTATGGGAACTTAGTTATAGCTGTTTCTAACAAAAAACACAATTGAATTATGTGCATTATTGGTACTACACATGTGGAATTTGGTTACACCTTAGAATGTCCTCGAAAGATCGCACTCTTGTGTGGCTTGAACATAAAAGTTACTGTACATACAGAAAGGCTCAGAAACAAGGCAATGGGATATAAATTTTATATTAGAGAAGTGAGTATTATCATTTGAGGAATGACCACAATTCCCTGTTTCTTGCTTTAAGGGACCTAAGACAGAAGGTTACTCACCAGTAGTTGAAGCTGTGTTGCATTTTAATAATGAGATATTTTGTGGAAAAGCGCTGACATTAATCAATGTCACTTAAACTGGGGGGTTAAAAATGAATCAGATTAAACTCTAAATGTAAAGATGTTTTAGGTATAATTTAATTGATTTGTTTTGCTTATAAATATATCATATATAAGGGATATATGCTTTTTAAAATAACATATTTAAATAAATGTAAAAAAGAACCCTTCCAGTAAGTATAAAGTAAAAGTTCTAAGTGATAGAAAATATGATGTCAATTTTAGTTGGCAGAATTTTCTCTTTTTTGATGGCTATATAAAATAATGGAAGTGCTTCATCTGATAGTGTACTCAAGTGGATGAAATTCAGTAGCTGCGTAACATCAGTGCCAAGTATCACAAAGAAAAGTAAAGCAGGTTAAGGAGATAGAGGGTAATGGCAGGTGGGCCGATTTGAAAAGGTTTATGTGCCCTAGAAAAGCCATGTTTTGATCCTAATCAACCTTGTGGGAGCAACGGTTCTTCTAATTCCTGTTCAGCACTGTATGTTGGAAACTTTAATTAGCTTATCTCCATGGAGATGTGGCTCAATCAGTGTGGGTATTAAGTGTGACCCATGCCAGGTGGGTCTTGATTGGTTTCACTGGAATCCTGTAAAAGAAGAAGCACTTTGGAAAAAACTGAGAACAACAAGAGAGAAAGCCATGAGATTCTGAGAGAGCAGAGAACACTGCAGAACCATAAAGCAGAGAGTCTACCAGCCAGCAACTTTTGGAGATGAAGAAGGAAAATGCCTCCCAGGAAGCTGGAGAGGAAGCTAGCAGATGATGCCATGTTCGCCATGTGCCCTTCCACTTGAGAGAGAAACCCTGAACTCCATCGGCCTTCTTAAATCAAGGTATCTTTCCCTGGATGCCTTAAATTGGACATATCAATAGACTTGTTTTAATTGGGACATTTTCATGACCTTAGAACTGTAAACTTGTAACTTATTAAATTCCCCTTTTAAAAAAGCCATTCCATTTCTGGTATATTGCATTCCGGCAGCTAGCATACTAGGACAGCAGGTTATACAATTTCTGCAGGAGGCATTCAAGGAAGGCCTTTCTAACCAAGGGGACATCTGGGCTGAAACCTGAGAGAAGCAGCCTGCAAGCCCAGGAGCCCAGGCATCTGGAGGCGGGTCTTCCGTGAGCAGGAACAAGGGGATGTTCTGAGGAAGGAGCATGCATGGTGTGCTTGATGAATGGAAAAGAGAGTGCTGTGGAGGGAGCGCATGAGGGGGCAGGGATAAGAGTCGAGGTCAGAGAGGTGTTGGGGCACAAATTATGGAAATCCTGTGAGACCATGGCAAAGACCCTGGATTTTATTCTATGTGTGATAGCAGGTCACTGGGGAATTTTGGCACTCTGAATGCTGCGTGGAGAATAACGAGCAGGGGCCAAGTCCAGGGAAGAGCAGTGGGAGCTTGCAATAGCATAGCGGTTGGGGAGGAGATGAGAAGTGCTGGGAGTTTGTACATGAGTTGTAGATGAGGGTTTGCAGATGAGAAAGTGAAAAAAGAGAATCAGGGATGACTCCAAGTTTGTTGCCTGCACACCTCATTAAACACATTGCCCTTTACTGAAATCTGTAAAACTGTAAGAGCAGCAGGATCTGTCAGGGGTGGGGGAATTGGTAGGTTAACAGTTCAATTTTGGACATGTGAAGTTTAACCATCTAAGAGGAAAGGGTGAGTATAAGAATCTGATCAGGGGAGAAGCTCATGTTGTAGATATATTTAGGAGTACTGGAAGCCATCATGGGAGTGGATCAACTGAAAAGGGGCTGCTGGTGAACTGGGGGGAAATCAAGGGGATGTGGGAATCAAGTGAAGAAAGTGCTTTGAGCAAGTGAGACTTGTGAACTGACCACTGCATTAAGCAATGTGAAAGTCACGGAAGGCTCTCACAAGACAGTCAGTTGAGAGGTTAGAGAAGAGTCAAGAGAAAATGGATGGTGAAGGAGGCGAGAGTGAGGAGAGAGACAGTGTAGGCAACTCATGAAGGAAAAGTGCCAGCATCCATGCACCTGTGGCAAGCTACCTCGTTAGCCTGCACGTAGGATAAATCTTAGACCACTCATAGTTCTTGACACATATGTTGACATGTATGTGGGCAAATTTGGTGACGGGATAATGAGAAATTTCATAGCTGGTTGAAATATAAAGTGGGGAAAGACATTTTGGAGGTTAAAAGATAGACAAGAAGGTGTGAAATATATCTGGGAGAGTGAAGAGATTAGGGGAAAGAAATAACATTGCTGAGTTGTATCGAAGGCATATTTGAGTTATTTTTAAACAAAAATATAAAATCCCAATTTTCTCTAGTCACTTTCAGGCCATGTGCATAAGAGCTGTGGCCAGAGGAAGGCACCAATTTCATAATTTGCAGGCACACAAGCCATTTGCCAAACCTGTCTCAAGCAAGTCTACATTCATCACGGGACAACTTTTCGAGTTTCTGCAAAAACACACACTGCATGGGGCTAGCCTTCAGCCTTAGCGGATGATACCACCTCCTCATTTATAATATTTCCCTCATTCATTGGAGGTTTTAGTCCTGATTTATTATTACTTTTCTTCTCCCATCTTGGTCATCACCCTTGAGGAATTCAATATCCATGTCAGGACCCATCGCCAGTGAAGTTACATTTCCAAAATTTCAGTTTCAGGCATCCTACCACTAAATCACTCTCTGGCACTTTTCTAGCTCCCACCTTCTAAAATGCCTACTTCAACAATTCTTCTAACTTCAGCATTCTTACCTTGGTTAAAACCACCAACCCCTAGTTAAATCCAATTTTTGGCCTCTTCTCCTGTTGTACCCCAGTGGCTGAAAGGCTGGAGCTCTGAAGATCTGAGATTTTACCCTCCTTGCAATGTAGCAAGTTAGCCCGCTGTGGTTTCATGGATGCTGGCAGAAGACACAAGACTCCTGGGTCAGAGACAAAGAACTTTATTACTCATGGCATCACAAGCAATGAGCATCAGCATATTTGCTAATCAATATATATCTGTAGGTAGGAAACTATACTCTGCACATCTTCAACAAGAGGGAGAAAAATCTACAAGGAAAACTTGAATTATACTTAATTCAGCAAACTGTTATCTTATTAGTGGCATTGGTGTAATAATTCAATATATTGTAGGTATTTATAGGAGAGAGTAAATGCACTGATATTGTTGGGAACCAGGATTCTCACTGTGAGAGAAGGGAGATACAAAAATGACATTGGGGAAGGTGAGGAACAGGACATAAATGCAACCAAAAATGCATAATCTGAAACTAACACTAAGGAAACAGACACATTCAATTTAAAAGAACACAGTATAAAACAACAGGTCTGTATTCTTAAAAAATGTCTATAACATGAAATACATGAAGGTATACAGAGTTCTGTGTTCAAAGTTACTTTACTTGAATTATGTTTCTTTTTCTGTGTGATGAGTTGAGTATTTTAATGTACATTTAGGTTTATTTGCATCTGCTGATATGCAGGTTAACAATCTACTTTTTTATTCTTTTAAAATTAACTTTATATTTTGAGTATTGAAAACATTAAATGATTTACCCTGTTCCCACCCACATCTATAATGAATTTTAGAAGTTTATAGTTTATTCTTCCTGTGTTTCTTGCAAAAAATAATAAAACAGATACATGTACATGTTATTTCTCTTATTTTTTATATAAAAGGTAGTATACTATTTAAAATCCTTTGCACTTTGCGTTTTCACTTAACTATGTATCATAGAAATCTACATAAGTGCATAGAGGTGTTCCTCACTCCTTTTCACAACTTCCCAGCGCTCCACTGTGTGAATGTATGATTGTTTACTCAACCAGTGTCCCATGTATGGACCCTTAGGTTGTTTGAGTATCTTGCAAGTACAGACAATGCTGCAATAAATAATATTGTGCATATGATTTTTTTTTGTTATTTTGGGGGTTTTAAATATTTGGGGTAAATTCCTAGACATAGTATTTCTGGGTCAAAGCACATTTACTTAGATGTAGCTGAATTCCCCTCCGTAAAGTTTGCTCTATCTTGCCTTCCCATCAGCAATGTATGAGAGTGTCCAAAGCCAACATTTGAGGCGAGTATTTTACCATCATACAACAATCAGGTCCATTTACCAAAGAAGCCCAAGAAAGCAAGTAAAGCTAGGCAGACATCCTATAAGGGTTTCAAACCATAAATTTCTACCAGGAATAGTGGAAAATAGAACAGGGAGAAGGGTCAGCAACAGACCAAGGTAATTTGTTGAGCAAAACATAATGTTTCAAACCTCTGTGAAAATGATAGCTTTTTCATTGAATGGTATTAGATGATTGGTTAATCATTAAAATAAAAATTCACATAGCAATTGCGGACTAGATTATTCAGAGCAACTTGGATAATCCTTGCTGGAAACAACTAGAGCCTGGATAAAGTATGAAAAATGTCATAAAAGGTTTGATAATTTCTAAGTTTGGAGTGAAAGAATATGAGGCCAGATAATTAAATTAATATAAAACTATCTTTGACCTGAGAGGATTCTTTGCTCTCTGAAAGGTAGAACCGTAGTTTTCACAATGCATAGGGTGAGGGGAAAGGACGTCAAAGCCCACAGTTCATCAAGGCAGGAGTTTGAGTGTCGCCCACAATTAGCTGGCACCCCAATAGGCTACAGCAGCAAGATGAGGGTGGCCCGAAGGTGAAGCCAAACTGAAGCCTGGAGTGGACCTCAAGGCCGATTCAGGCAGTGGAGCTGGTTCTCCACCGTGCTAGGCTGGCAGTGCCTGCAAGTGTCAGACAGAAGCAAATACCCACCCTCCGTGGAGGACAGCGTTTTCACCATCATCTCATACTGTTTCCACACATTCTGGGACGAGAGAGTTCAGTACACAGCAAACGATAAAGAGACATATATGGGAATAAAGCCCCATGAATGAGAGTTCATAGAAACAAAGAAACAACAGAGAAAGATGCAAAGGCTTCAGACATTAGAATTACCAAGAATAATACATAAAACAATGCTCATTAAGTTTAAAGAAATCGACCAAGCTTGAAGATATCTGTAGTGGAAAAACAGCTATAAGTGATGTTTCAGACTTGAAAAAGACCCAAGTAGAACTTTTAGAAATAAAACAAACAAACAAAATTAAAACTCAATAAAGGGCAGGCGACGGTGGCTCAGCAGGCAGAGGTCGCACCTGCCATGTCAGAGCCCTGAGTTCTATTCCTGGTGTCTGCCCATGCAAAAAAAAAAGAAACAAACTCAATAGTTACCTACCTCACACCATATACAAAATTAATTCAAGATGGATCACAGACCTAAATATAAAAACTAATTCCATAGTGCTTCTGGAAGTAAACACATAACAATGTCGTTGTGACTTGTGGAGGGCAAAGGTTTCTTAGCTGGGTAATAGAAAGCAATAATTATAAAAGAAAAACTTGTTCAAAATTAAAAATGACGGTTCCTCAAAAGACGTTGTTAAGAAAATAAATAGGCAAGCCAGAAAATGTATGATAATGTTTGCAAAGCAGATAAAAGACTGGTATTTAGCATCTATAAATAAAATCAACAACTAACAATAAAAAGAAATTCAGTCCAATTTTTAAAAAATGGACAAAGGATTTTGAAAAGCTCATTTAAAAAGGACATGACGAAGGGCTAACAAACTTAAAATTCTACACCCAGCAAAATTATCATTCTAAATATAGACAAAATAAAGACTTCCTCAGACAATTCAAAGCTGAAAGAACTAGTCACAAAAAGGCCTGCATGAAAAGAATGTTAAAGAAAGTTCTCAGGTCCAAAGACACCACCACCTGGAGAAAACTCAGATCTGTCCAAAGGAATGAAGAGCACCAAAAACAGTAAATATGTGGGTAAATTTAAAAGACATTTTTCTCATTTTTAGCATTCTCAAATGATAATTAACCAGTTAAAGCAAAATAATAACAATGTATTATGAAGCTTCTAACATAGGCAAAGGTTAAACTTATGATGATAGTGAAAAGCATAGAGTGCAAAGTGGAGGCACGCTCCTTTAAAGCTGTATTAAAGATGATGTGTCTAATATCACTTGAAGGAAGACTGTGATGAAATAAACATACATATGGTGAACCAAAGAGCAACCACCAAAATAGAATTTAGTAAAGAGTTATAGCTAATAATTCTATAGTAGGGATAAAGTGGAATAGTGAAAAAATAGTGAAAAGATTTGAAAGGCGGCAGGTAAAGAAGAAGAAAGAAGAAAAAGGGAACAGATGGGATAAAGAATAAAGAAATACGATTATCAAATGAAATCCAATTATTATGTTTATCACATTAAATGTAAATACTCAAAGCACTCCATTTGAAAAGCAGAAACTGTCAGTCCACATAAAAAAGCAAGACCCAAGCATTTGCTATCTATAAAAGAAAGCATTTTAAATATAAAGGTACAGCTGGATTACAATTCAACAGGTCCACCACACAAACACTGCCAAAAGAAAGCTGGAAAAGCCATACCGTTAATAGGACAAGCAGAGCATGGGACAACCAATTCCAGCAAAGATAAAGAAGGACTTTTCAAGGTGATAAAACCAGCAAGTCACCGAAGACACACAAATCCAAATGTACATGTGCCTAATAACAAGCATCAAAGCATATGAAAGCACAAACTGACAGACCTGAAAGGAAAAACAGATAAAAACACATGAACATTGAGGATTTTAATACTTCTTTATTAATAATTGATAAATTAAATAGAGGGAAAATTAGCAGGCATACAGAATACTTAAACATCACTATCAGCCGCCTTCACCTAATGGATATTTATAGAACATTATAGCAAAGAAAGGCAGAATACACATTATTATCCCACGTACATGGAAGAGCCACCAAAATATATCATACGTTGATCAAAATAAATAATCCTCAGTACATGTAAATAGAAAGAAAACATACATAGTAAGTTGTATAACAACAGTGAAATTAAATTAGAAACTAATAACATAACAAGGTGGAAATTCTAAATTATTTGTAAATTAAACAACATGCTACTAAATAGCCCGTGGTAAAAAAAAATAAGTGATAAGAAAAATTAAAATATCTTCAAATGAATAAAAATGTAAATACGACATACCATACAACAAAATACATGTGATCCAGCTAAAGAAATGCTTAGAGAGAATAACTTTAAATATTCGTACTTAAAAAGAAACAGATCTGAAATTAACTATATAAGCTCTGACCTTAATAAACTAGAAAAAAGAAGAGTCAATTAAATCATAAAGTAAATTGAAAGGAAGAAAATAGCAAAGAGCAGACCTTAATGAAATAGAAATAGAAAGTGGTTCAACAATAAAGTCAGTGAAACAAAAAGCTAGTCTTTTGAATGCGTATATATATAAATATACATATATGTATATATAATATTGGGCTGAGCAAGAAAAAACAAGATACAAATGATCAATATCAGGACAAAAAGAGAGAAAAATCACTGATATCCTACAGATGTGAAAAGAATAATTAAGATCTAGTATTAAGATCTAATAATTAAGATCTAGGGAAATAGATCTGATAAATTCGATAAAATGGACAAATTCCATGAAAGACGTAACTGACCAAAACTGACTCAAGAACAGCTAGGAATTCTAAATATCCCCATAGCTATTAAGAAACTAGAATTTGCAATTAAAACTTTCCCACAAAAATTTCCCATCATGCTGGCATCACTGGTGAATTCTATCAAACATTTAAAGGAGAAATAACACAATTCTTCCCAAACTCTTTCAGAAAATAGAAAAAGAGGGAACATATGCCAACTTGTATTATGAGGCCAGCATTCCCTGATATCAAAGCAAAGACATTGCCAGAGAAAATTTACACAACAGAGACTGTCTAGTTTCCTGGTTGATAAAAAAATTCCCATACAATGGGTTGGCTTGTACAATGGGAATTTATTGATTCACAGTTTTGAGGCTAGAAGTCCAAAACTGAGGAGTGAGAAAGGCAGTATGTTCTCCGCAGAGACTGTGGTATTTTGGGGGGGGACCGGCTGCCCAGGGCCTCCGGCTGAGTGGTGGGAGACAATATCTAGCAACAGAAATGATACAATTCTGATTAAATATAAGTCTTATCTCCCCTCAGGTGCATATTACTCTCTACAGCAAAAATTATAAATTATCAGGTAGAGCTTGGGTGCATATAGATATTATATGACATATGAAACATAAAAGAAGGTGGGAAGACGGGAAGCGACCTACATGGCTGAAAGTTTTTATACTTTACATGAAATAGAGCAGTATTGTTACTGTGAAAGGTTAGCACTATATGTTATAATCCCTAGGGAAGCCCCTAAAAAATAAATTCAAGGAAGTATATCTTAAAAGCCAATAGACAAATTAGAATGTAATACTAAAATAAAATGAGTAAAATAAAAATAATTCAAAATTAGGTGGAAAAAGGAGAACAGAGGTACAAAAAAGAAAACAGAAAGCAAATTGTACAGTGGTTGACTAAATCCAACAATAATCCAATAATTATACTAAATATTTTTACCCCCACCCCCCCAAAAAAAGAAATTTTTCTTTTGGATAGAAAAGGCCCAATTACATGATGGCTATAAGAGACATACATTAAATATGAAAGCATGGTTCAGTTGAAAGTTAATGGATGGAAGAACACATACCATGCAAAGAATATGCATAAGAAGCCTGGGATGGTTATATTAATAGCAGATAAAATGGTCTTTAAGACAAAAATTATTACCAGAGATAAAGAGAGGTATTTCATAATAATAAAAAGAACAATTGGTTAGAAAATTATAAATGTGCATGCACATAATAATAGATTCTTAAAACACTAATATATATATATAAAGCCATAGTATGCTCATGCTATGCATTATTACTGAGCAATAAAAAGAAAATATGCAGATAGCACATAAGCATGAAAAGTTGCTCACCATCATTAGTCATTAAGTCCGTGCAAACTAAAATCAAGAGATACAACTACACTTCCATTAGAATGCCTAAAATGATAAATGCTCACCAAACCAAGTATTTAGGAGGATATAAACAACTGGAACTCTTACTGCTAGTGCTAATGTCAAAGGATACAATTACTTCAGGAAACAGTTTGAGAGCTTCCTGTAAAATTAAATATATAGTTATTATATAACCTACCAATTCCACTCCTAGACATTTACCAAAAAGAAAGGAAAGTAATGCCTACACACACTTGTGCATTAATGATCACAGCAGCTTCATTCATAATACCCCAAACCTTGAAATAATTCAAATGTGTGCAACTAGATGAATGGAGAAGAAACTTGTATGTTCCTGAAAATACTGCTGAGCAACGGAGAGGAATGAAACACGAAAACTTGCAACATGTATAAATCTCAAAAACATTATAGCGAGTGAAAAAGAAAAGCCAAGCACAAAAGAGTATATGCCATATGATTCCACTTTTATGAAGTTTTAGATTTGGCAAAATAGCTTTAATGAAGAAAAGCAGGTCAGTGGCCGTGAGGCTGTGGGTGGGAGGGGCGGCACTTCCGCATTTCTTGGATAGGACCGTGCTGGCAAAGGGTAGGCATTAGTCAAAACTCCCTACACTCTCAAGTTAAGCTGGATGCATTTCATCTTATATGACTTATTCCTCACAAAAGCTGGTACAAAACATTAAGAAATGTCAGGGTTTGGTAGTTTGGTCCTAATGAACTCTAAAATGTCTTTGTTCTTGTGGTTTTTATAGATTTTTAAAGACATAAGTATAATTTCTGTCCTCTTCCCCCTCTACCCCACTCAAATTTAATTTGAACTCTATCATCTATCTTGAGAAAAATAATGCTTTCTTCTTACTGTTTTAGAAAAGATAACTTATCAGAGGGGGGAAAGCCTATGCGATGCCTTCGTGCTTGGTTTAAATCCCAGCTTTGATATTTATGTGCTATATGACTCTGGTAAAATCACATGTTCTTTCTAGAGCTTCATCTCAAATGTAAAACAGCTCTAACATCTGTCTTGCGAGGCTGCAAGGACTACATGAATCAAGGTGTGGCGCGTGCCTGGCACAGAGAGGGATCTCAAAAGTAAAGATGCCCTTTTACTGCACAGGTGCCCACAATTTCCAGACTGCTAAAAGTAAGCAGAATTCCAGATTTCCCATCAACCCTGTCACCCCACTCATAACTGCTTGCACTACACAGACTGGTCTTCTGTTTTAAAAAATTGATGACCATGTTTATAAAGCCAGAAGCTTACGGGCTTATTTTAGCTGTTACTAAGTTTAAAACCGGTAGATCACCCAGAAAACAATATTTATTGACCATCCATTCTGTGTCAGGTAATTTTCTAGGCTCTAGGGATGGTGTTGGGGGACTGGAGAGAGGAATAACTAAGAGGTTTTCAGTAAGTGCTACAGATACTCATTCTGTAAATCAATATAGATAAATACACAAATGAAGGATTAAAGTGAACTCGTACACGGTTTTGTAACGTCTGAAAGACTGCACAGTAACAACACGCTGGAGTGAGTCCTACTGCAGCTCTGCCAGGACTGGTGTCACAATGGACAAGCAAATTAACCAACATTCATCTCATCACCTATAAAACAAGAGACCTGAATTATGATTCATCTCAACTCTAAGACCTTATGTTCTCAAAAACATCTGAAGTTCCTTTCTAATTGTCAGATGTTTTCACCAAGTATCTTATTTCCTGCACTAATTTGGCTGTGAATAATTGATCAATCATAGGTTTGTAGATGAACAACAGCTTTGAATTCAGAATTATCATCTCAATACAAAAATGATGGTTCATCCACTCGTTCATTAAATATGTACTGAGCACTCACTGTGTATAAGTCACTGTGCCACCTTCGGGGCTGGCAGTCTTGGTCCCTGACCTCACAGACTTTACTAGATGTGGGGGTAGGAAGGCTTCTGATTTGGAGGAAAGTGAAGAATCCAGTTTTGACAGGTTAAGTTGGAGATGCCTGAGAGAAATCTGAGGTCACTTGAAACAGTGTGTACAATGAGTAGAAAAAACATCCCGGGTCTAAATTTTGAGGAAAGTTAAAATTTAGAGGGCGTGATATGGGAGAGAAGCTAATAGAGAAGATTAAGAAGAGATCCACAAGGTAGAAAGAAAAGCAGAAGAGTTTTCCTGTGGTGCCCCAGGAAAGGGGAATGTCACTGGTATCCAATAAAGCTGAGCAGCTAAGAGAGAGAAGGAGCCACTGGATTTGGAAAAGAATTAAGTTGATCTGCTTGGAACACAGTTTTAGTGGGTTGGTTAAGGTGGGAACAAGATTGGAATGAGTTGAGAAGTGATGGAAGGTGAAAAATTGGAAACTGTGGATGGACAATATTTTAGAGGAAAGCTGTGGTTGTTGGAAGGAAATAGAGTTTTGGTAGGTTTTTTGTTTGTTTTTTGGTGTGATGTTGTTATTGTTGATTTAAGGTGTGAAATCTTAGGGCTGAAGGAAGGTGAAGATGAGTGAAAGAGAATGAGAAACTGATGGAGGAGAGCCCTTAGAAAGTGAGAAAAGATGTAGCCCAAAGGAGAGAGGACGGACTGGGCCTGGTCAGCCTGGTGTGAGGCTGAGCGCAGAGGTGGGCGCTGACGCAGTCTGCAGGGAGGCGGGAAGGCGAGGACCCACTGTGGAGCCAGCCTCAAGTTATGCTCTTCCCGGCCTCAGTTTCTCCATCTGTAAGTGGGGAAAGAGAATTGCCCACGTCATAGGCTCGTTTTGTGATTTTCGAATGAGTTCACATGACAAGTGCCGTAGAGGTGGAAGTTATTATTGGGGTGGAACGACAGAGAAGCTCCTGTTTGATGGCTTCTATTTTCTTCATGAACTGGGATGAGGTGGAAAATTTGCCAACCTTCTTAAAACCCAAAGCCATGTAAGTAAACAACAATATCAACATTTTTTTCCTATCCAATTGCCAAAGATCTAAAACCATAATCCCCACCACTGGTTAAGTGGGAGTGGATGGGATCTGTTTATCCGCTGCTGGTGAAAGCAGAGATGTGTACAGCTCTCCAGGAGGCATTTTCATAATACAAATCACACGATCTTATTATGCCAACAGCAGAGAGTTTCTCAGAGGAGGGGCAGCCTGGAAAGAAGGAAGCTGACGAGGTACATCGGACCCCATCCCTAGTTTCCTGGTTGGTGCTAAGTCCTTCCTGGGTTTCTCCTAATTTCCAGGTTTCGGTTCTGTGGTATGATCAGCCTCAGGTTGGCAGGCTATCTGTGTCTCTACAGAGCAATTCAGCCTCTTTGCAAGTCTCCAAAAAGAAATCCACCCACAGGGAGGGGTCGCATTGGAGACAGACTTACCCCTTATTTACCTCTCTGATTCACACTGCCCCTGGGACTTCACACCTCTCTACAGCACAGACCAAATCAGCTCTTCCAAATTTCTAATTCCACGTTTGCGTACTAAACCACGCAAGGCACCGAGAAGAGTATGCCGAGCCCTGACCTTCTGGGAAGGATTTCCAATGGCAAAATTTTACTACTGTCACAGCAATTTCACAGCAGAGAAATCTAAAGGGGTATCAAACACGTGCAACAGTGCTTTAACTGCTAAAACAGTGTAGCCAAATGAAATGCCCCCCAATAAAGGCCTGTAAATTATGGTAGGTGTCATCCACTAGAATCTTTTTTTTTTTTTTAACATGGGCAGGCACCAGGAATCGAACCCAGGTACTTGAGCACAGCAGGCAAGCGTTCTTACCTGCTGAGCCACCGTGGCCCGCACCATCCACTGGAATCTTATAACTACTAAGATACAATTCCGAAAAAGATTTCAATATGGTGAAATTGGGTAATAATATTTTTTAAAAACCCACTAAGGGACAAAAAATAAAACAACCAAAAGAGGGTAGAACTTACTCTCCTCTCCCATCATCATTTTAATAAAGAGTAATACTATACAAGGTTACAACATGTAAGCAATGCAGAAAGTTACAGAGTGAAAACAGCAAGGTCGCATCTCCCCCTCGGCCCCTCTTTCTCCCCTACCACTCTCCTAAGTGAACAATTTTTGTGATACTTCCTAATTTAAAAACCATAAATCTGCATAAATTTACATCCATCTATATTTTAATTTTACATGAAAAGGAGCATACAATTTACATTGCTTTACACCTTTTTTATACTTATGGTGCATTTTAGAGATCTCTTCATATCAGCATAAATATAAATATATATTCATTTTTAATATGGCATAGAGAATATTTCAAATTATTCTATCAAGTGAATATACCATAATTTATTTAGCAAGTCTTCTATTTTTGAAAACTCTGGCTGCCATATTTTCCTCCGAAAAATTGCTCCACTTTACACTCCAATCTGCAGTCTTCCTGCATCCTTAATGCCATTAAAATCTACAAAACAAATTTTTAAAAGATAAGTCTCAATATATAAGTCAGTCAAGTCATTCAACGGCCGGTTAATAAGCATCTAGTGTGTGAATAAAGATTCACGGCACGGCACTAAACTGCAGGAATTAGAGAGACTAATAAAATACGCTTCTCTGTGTTTAAACTAACCACGTGGAGGGGAACAAGGACGGAACCACTGACAGCAATACCAGGAGGAGACAAGGCGGGGCCCCCGCAGGGAAGCGCAGGCGGAGGTTGGGGCGCTGCGGTCAGCGGGCCCAGGCAGGCTCCCGGCAGGGCGCCCCGACGGAGGGGACAGGCTGGCCACACAGTGGCCGTCGGTGGGGGCTTGTCTGTCCCGGGCACAGTGCCGACTGGGGCCATGTGTGCGTGTCTGGTTTAATCTCCGGAACTGTTTGAGGGACAGGCCTGTCGGATTGTCATGGGCCCTTCGGATGGCCACGGGCCTTTCGGATGGCCACGGGCCCTTTGGATGACCACGGGCCTTTCGGATTGTCACGGGCCCTTCGGATAGTCACAGGCCCTTCAGATGGTCACGGGCCTTTCGGATTGTCACGGGCCCTTCGGATTGTCACGGGCCCTTCAGATGGTCACGGGCCCTTCGGATGGCCACGGGCCCTTCGGATGGCCACGGGCCTTTCGGATTGTCACGGGCCCTTCGGATTGTCTCGGGCCCTTCGGATGGCCACAGGCCCTTCGGATGGCCACGGGCCTTCTGGGAGCTGAGGCGCTGGGGCCAGGCGCCTTCCCCCCTCAGCTCACTTCGTCTTCATCGTGCGCCTCCGAGGGGAGCCCTGCTTCCTCACCTTTCGCAGACGATGAAATAAGGCACAGAATGGCGATGAACATGAGGTCAGTTCACACGAGGCAGGGGACGGTGCCGGAGCAGAACCCGGAGGATTTGCCTCGGAGCCCGTGAGCCCGAGGCCGGCAGCGCAGGGCCCGGGAGGAGCGGGTGAGGGACTGGGCAGGCCCGGGCAGCCGTGGAGACCAGCAGTGCAGCACTGAGATGCCGGGCAGGCCAGCGTGGGACAGGCCTGATGCCTAATTGGCGGCTTCGATCACAGCCCTTGCAGCCTTCTCCTCTCTAAACTGGAGCATTCTACTCCTTTTAGTCGGAGCTCACAGGCGGCCTTTTATTCCTTCCCTTTTGACTATTTCAGAGGCCTGTTTCGGATGCTTCTGTTACAAATGCTATCATTCTTGGGCAGTGCGGAGTGGCGAGAAGGGTGACGCTAATGAGCTTTGCAGTTCAAATAATACTTCTTCATCCCTTTATAATGCAGCAATCAGATAAAGTTAGGACAGCGGTTATCAAGCAGTTTGCAAGAGAAAAGGCATCCCACCCTCCAATAGTTTCTAACGTGAAGAAGAGCCACGTCTCGTCATGCTGCAGTGATCTTACCACCCCCTTCTGCGGCAGTTGACACTGCTGATTATTCCCTCCTTGAAAGGCTCTCTGCGTTCACCTGTGCAGGACTGCTCTACCTGCCTCTCCTCCCCTCCTGCCTCTCCCACGCGCCTTCCCACTCTCCTTAAATAGTATCCCCCCTTCACCTGCCTCTTAGGGCTTCCTCAGCATTCCTCGTTTCTCCCTCTGCTTGCCCAAATCATCTTATTCAGAATCTCTCAGCTGTCAGCCCCAGAAACAAGAGAACTTGGACCTTTTTACTTACTTCGCGGTTTCTGTCTAGGAGACCATCATTAAGCTTATAACTTTCTGATAGCTTTGGGCTATAATGCATTTCTGAGAAGGTCAAAACCACCAGCCTCCCGTGCTCTGCCCGCCTCCTGCCATCTGCTGCCACTCAGCTCTCACCTGGGCTCCTTTTGGGCCTGGCCCTGGGATGCGCTGGCATCACCTGCTGGGGGGGAAGCCCTTCCCTGGGTCCCAGGCAGCCATGGCCATGTAATCAGTGCACTCACGTTTTATTGGGATCCCTTGGAGATCTGTAAAAACATGGATTCCTGGACACCAACCCCAGGTATTCTGATTCAACTGGAAGAGGATGGGTCCTGGACATGGGAATGTTTTAAAAGGTTACCAGGTGATTCTG
Source organism: Myrmecophaga tridactyla (assembly GCA_004026745.1). NCBI lineage: Eukaryota > Metazoa > Chordata > Mammalia > Pilosa > Myrmecophagidae > Myrmecophaga > Myrmecophaga tridactyla. The sequence goes on from PVIY010005760.1 coordinate 65,995, forward strand.
ATATGCAGCAAAGTTTGGAGCTACCGTCCTGTACTGTGGTTCTTAAATCTAACTAGGCATCAAAGTCTTGTTCTGTTTTCAAAGTACAGCTTCCTGGATCCTACCTTATAGATCAGCAAGTGGGTCTGGGAGTTGTTACTTTTTGTCAGTCTCCAGGTGACGGAAATGTCAAAAGCCGTTGCCGTGGGTGTAGCTTGGAGAGGGCCTGGTGGCAGGAACCCACGGTGTTCACTGCAGCTCTCAGAAAAGCAGCGCGTGTACGGCCTGCCCTGGCCTGGAGGATGCTCAGTTTCTAGCTGAGCTCCAGGCCTGAGTTCTGAGCCCCACACTCGAGTACACAAGACCCCACAGGGGGCTGCTGTTCCACACACACCGCGGGTTCAACATGGCAGGATGGAACTTCCGTGCGGTGTTTCTAGCTTTTTCTCCTCTGTCTCCCGCAGTGAATGGTGGCCTTCCCCACACAGCAGTGCAAGCCCCGCCTTCCCCACACAGGAGTGCAATCCCCGCCCGGCTGCACCTCTGGCCGCCCCTTCGCTTAGCCCGCAGCCTGTCAGCTGGCAGCTCCAGCGGCTCCCCTCCGTCTGTCCATCCCCTCTGCCCCGCATGTCACAGTCTTAGTTCAGGGCCTCATTGTCTCTTGGACAAAACACTTCTTATAACCTAACTGGCCGCTCAGCCACCACTCTTTCTTTCTTCCAGTTCTTCTCCTCTCCTGCGAGCTGAGGAATCTTTCTGAAATGCAGCTCTGATCTTGTCACGACTCTCCTAAAACCTTTACTGGTGCCACCTTGCCTCTGGGAGAAAATTCAAACTTCTTAACATCCGAGGTCCTCCAGTCTCCTTCCTGGGCATGGCAGTCCCCATCCCTGCCCTTTTATGGAAGGCCACCTGGCTGCAGAGGGGCCGAATCCGAATGCTTGGAGGAAGAGCCCTGGGTTTCCAATGTTCACAGGCCCCAGATTGATTCTCACCGTCACGGAAGACAGGACCAGCCCTCAGGCCTGCAGACCTGCCCATCGCACTGGAGGCTCTAGGACTTCAACCTGCACGCGGCTTCTGGAGTGTCCTACACCGTTTCAGGTCCCTTCGGGGGCTCTTGGCCCGTCCACTTCCGCCTGGCACACGTGTCCTCCCCAAGCTGGGCCCCCTCTTGCCGTGGCGTGTCCTGGCCCCTCTCAGGTGCCTTCTTCCATGCTTTTGTTCTGTTTCTCTGTAACTCCTGTGCCCAGGCCTATGACAGCATTTTCTACCTTTTTTCGTATGTCTTCCCTACTAGAATGTGAACTCCTTGATGGCAGGAAGTGTCTTGTTTTTCTCTTTATTCCCAGATCCCAGCACAACACTCAGTACAAAAAATGTTTGTTGAATGAATTACCAGAAAATAAAACCTGAGGATTCCATTGTTAAGTAAATAGGATTCTCAGAAGCATGGGAGAATTACAGACAACTATCAGAATTTGGATTTAGGGCTGGAGGTCTTACATCAATAAACTCAGGCAAATATCACAGAATTGCAGCTTAAGGAGCAAAAGTGCAATTATCAGTCAAGATTTTTAATTACCAGCAATAGACACTGAGTTCAGGCTGATTTAAACAGAAAAGGAATTTTTTGAAAGGTTGTTGGATAGCCTACTTGGAAGGTTAAAATATCAAGCTTTGAAAACAGGCAGCACGAAAGGAAGTGAAGCAGCTAGAATCACAGGCACGCGTGGATGGTGGAGGCTGCAGCTGGAATCACAGGCACGCATGGACGGTGGAGGCTGCAGCTGGAATCGCGGGCACACGTGGACGGTGGAGGCTGCAGCTAGACTTGCAGGCACGCGTGGACGGTGGAGGCTGCAGCTGGAATCGCAGGCACGCATGGATGGTGGAGGCTGCTACTGGAATCGTGGGCACGCGTGGACGGCGGAGGCTGCAGCTAGAATGGCGGGCACACCTGGACGGTGGAGGCTGCAGCTGGAATCGCGGGCATGCCTTGACGGTGGAGGCTGCAGCCTGCCCTCCTGCCTCCCAGCACAGGGCATGGCTCCTGCAGCTGCTGCCACCAAAATGATTCTCAGCTGACCCTATAGCTTTGCCTCACTCACTCCAGATTCCAGTCTCAGGCTGGGTCATGACCAGACAGTTGAGGTCTGTGGTGTGGGCATGAGGTGGGGACACTCCGAAAGTCCACGTCTGGACTTTTCAGCATCCATGAACTTGTGGAGATAAAAGTTATACTCCGGGAAATTGCCCAGACAAAGGCAGGGGTTGAGAAGCTGGATTGCCAATAAAAAGAACAAATGTGGTTTCTAAGTTTAGATGGTTTCTAGGTTTAGATAATATTACATGCAGCACTATTAAAATGGTAAAATTTATTAAAAGTTTGGTATCCAAACCAAAAGTCAGAACAAATAATTTCTAATTGGTCACAAAATTGAGTTGTAAACAAACCCTAGGGCTCTGTTAATTACTGAGTAAAATAATATTCCCTCCTTGCTGCGACATGAGACTTGAAGAAGGAGACACTGACGTCTCCAGGGGCAGAACTTCAGCGGAACCCGCCAGGACACTCGGGGGAATGAAGAGGAGTTCTGCGAAGAAAATTTAGGTTCTCAAAACTGGGATTAGAGAAGATAGAGGTGGGCTTACGGTTGGGGTCACAGAGTCAAAATTTTGTAGCTAAGGAGATGGAATTGAAGCAAAAGGATTTGAAAACAAGCATAGGTTCTGGGTGATGACATCCTATATGAAGAAGTAGTCAAGTTTAGTTATTTAAAATTTTACTAATTTATTTTTATTTTAAAAGACCTCTCTGGTAAAAAGAGTAGTTGCTTATTAAAATAGTTTAAGCAATTTTGAAAAATGTAAAGGTTGTTCAAGTAATCACTTCAAATCCTACCATTCAGAAATAACCAATATTGGGGGAACATTCTTTTTTTTTTTGTATTCTGTATGGCGGGGTCACATTTCATTCTTTTTCTATGTGAGCATCCTGTTGCAGCACCATCTGTTGGATTTTTGTTGCTTGTTTGTTTTTTGCTTTGTCTGTTTTGCTTGTTTGTTCGTTTGGGAAGTGCATGGGCTGGGACTCAGACCCGGGTCTCCTGCATGGCCAGCGAGAATTCTGCCACTGAGCTGCCCTTGCACCCCCAGGGACATCTGTCTAACCAGGTGATATGGGCTGAATTGTGTCCCCCAAAAGGACATGTCCACATCTTCACTCCTCGCCCCTAGAACGTGACCCCACGGGGAAGTAAGGTCTTTGAAGAACGTGATGGGTTAGGATGGGGCTGGTGGGTGAAGGTGGACGTGATAAATACGCCCGTGTCCTAGGAGGAGAGGGCACAGGGCCCCAGGGAGGGGAGGCCGCCACGTGGAGGCAGGGGAAGAGGTGGAGCAACGCTGCCACAAGCCAAAGAATCCAGGGATGGTCACTGCCAGCGACCCAGAGGGAGGCAGGGAATAGATGCTTCCCATGGACGTCTGATGGAGGACTGCCTTGATTTTGGACTTCTTCAGAACCATGGCATGATAAATTTCAATTGTTAAAAAAATGTTTTTATTAGAGAAGTTGAGGCTTTACAGTAAAATCATACATAAAATACAGAGTTCCCATATACAACCTTAGTGTTAACACCTTTTGTTAGTGTGGCACATTTGTTTTAATTCATGAAAGAACATTGCTATAATGAAAATATTAACTAATGAAACTATTAACTCTAGTCCATTATTTATATTAGGATTCACTTGTTGTATAGTCCTATGTTTGCTTGTTTTTAAAATTTTATTCTAGGAACACACATACAATTTAAAATGTCCAATGTGATCACATTCAAATATACAAATCGGTGCTGTGAACCATCACTGCCATCCATTACCAAAACTTTTCCATCATCCCAAATAGATACTCAGTACAACTTAAGCATTAGTCTCTCATTCCTAGCCATGCCCCAGCCCTTCATTATGTATCTGCTAGTCTCTTTAAACTTGCTTATCTAATTATTTCGTATCAGGGAGCACATGCAATACTTATCCTTTTGTGTCTGGCTAATTTCACTCAACATGGTGTCTTCAAGTTTAATCCATGTTATTGCATGTATTAGAACTTCATTCCTTTTTCTGGCTAAATAATATTCCATTGTATGCCTATACCACATTTTATTTATCCATTCATAGGTTGATAGACACTAGGCTGCTTCTACCTTTTGGCAACTGTGAATAATGCTGCCATGAAGACTGGTGTACAAATATCTGTTCTAGTCCTTACCTTCAGTTCTTTGGGGTATATCCCTGAAAGTGAGATTGCTGGGTCATATGCTAATTCTATATTCAACTTTCTGAGGAATTGCCAAAATGACTTCCACAGTGGATTCCCCATTTTACATTTTTCGCCAACAATGAATGAGTGTTCTTATTATTCCACATCCTCTCCAACACTTGTAAGTTTCTGTTTTTTTTTAATAGTAGCTATTCTAGTGGATGTGAAATGGTGTCTCATTGTAGTTTTGATTTGCATTTCTCTATTAACTAACGATGTTGAACATCTTTTCATGTGCTTTTTTTGACAATGTGTATATCTTCTTTGGAGAAATGTCTGTTCAAGTCTTTTTGTCCATTTAAAAAGTGGGATTGTTGTCTTTTTGTTGAGTTGTAGGATCCTTATATATATTTTGGATCATGTTTAAAATGTGGTGCTACTATCCAAATATTTTTTCCCATTGTCTAGGTTGTTGTTTTAATTTCATGATAAAGTCTTTTCATGCCCCCAATTTTTTAATTTTGATAAAGTCCCATTTATCGATTTTTTCTTCTGTTGCTTGTGCTTGGGGTATAAAGTTTAAGAAACCAGTGGCTAACACCAGGTTCTGAAGATGCTTCCCTATGTTCTGGGAGTTTTACAGTTCTTACATTTAAGTCTTTGACCCGATTTGAGTAGATTTTTGGATATGATGTGAGGTAGGGGTCCACCTTCATCCTTTTGCATATAGACATTCAACTTAAAAATAGATTATTCTTTCCCAAGTGAGTGGACTGGGCATCCTTGTCAAAAATCTGTTGGCCATAAACATGAGGGCTCATTTCTGAACTCTCAATTTGATTCCATTGGCTTTTCTGTCTGTCCTTGTGCCACTACTATGCTTCTTTGATTATTGTGGATTTCTAAAAAGTTCTAAGGTTGAAACTTGATTCCTCCAATTTTATCCTTCTTTTTCAAGATGCTTTGGCTATTTGGGGTCCCTTAAATTTCCAAATAAATTTGATGATTGGCTTTTCCATTTCTGCAAAATTTTATTAGGATTACGTTGGATCTGCAAATCACTTTGGGTAAAATTGACATCTTATCAATATTTACTATTCCAATCCATGAACATGGGATGTCTTTCCATTTATTTATGTCTTCTTTGATTTCATTTAGCAATATTTCATAGTTTTCTGTATACAAGCCCTTTACATCTTGGTTAGATTTATTCCTAGATATTTCATTCTTTCCGTAGCTATTGTAAATGGATTTTTTTTCTTGATTTCTTTTTCTAGTTGTTCACTACTAGTATATAGAAACACCACTGATTTTTTGTGTGTTGATATTGTATCCTGCCACTTTACTGAATTCATGTATTAGTTCTAAGGGATTTGTTGTGGATTTTTTAGGATTTTCTGTATATAGGATGATGCCATCGTCAAATAGGGAAAGTTTCACTTTTTTTCCTTTCCAACTTAGATGTCTTTTATTTTGTTCTCTTGCCTAATTGCTCTAGATAGAATTTCCACTGCAGTGTTGACTAGAAGTGACAGTGGGTATGCTTGTCTTCTTCCTGACCTTAGAGTGAAAGCTCCCAGCCTTTCACCATTGAGCATGATGCTAATTGTGTGGTTTTTATATATTCTCTTTATTATGTAGAGGAAATTTCCTTCTATTCCTACTTTTTATAAATGTTTTTATCAGGAAGGAGTGCTGGATTTTTGTCAGATGCCTTTTCTGCATCAATTGAGATGATCACGTGTTTTATTCCCCTTGTTTTGTTAATGTGGTATATTACAATTATTGATTTCTTATGTTGACTGTCCCTTGCATACTTGGGATAAATCCCACTTGGTCATGGTGCATAATGCTTTTGGTGTGCTGTTAATTTCAATGGTTTCAGGCCACTTGGTTTGTGGTAATTTAGTATAGTAGCCTTTGGAAACTAATTCACTCCACCTATGGACAGAATCATCAAGGCTACTATACTACGTAATTCCAGGGGGCACTATTCATATGGAAAGCATATGGGAAAGATAGACGGATGAATGGATAGATGGATGGATACGTGGATGGATGGATGGAACTGTTTAAATTTTACTTTTTTATTAGTAATTTTTGGGGTAAAACTTGTAGGTTTATAGACACATAATGCATAAAATATATGATATAGAGTTCCCTATTATTAAAACCTTTGCTTAGTGAGGTATATCTATTATAATTCTTGAAAGAACATTTCTGTAATTATACTGTTAACTATAGGCGAGTGTTTACAGTAGGGTTCATTGTGTTGAACAGGACTATGTTTTTTCTTTTAATTTCTATTTAACTAACATGTCTATAACCTAAAGTCCCTCTTTTAACCGCATTCACACGTGCACTCCAGTGCTGTTAATTACATTTGCAGTGTTGTGCTGCTGTCACCACCGCATACGTGGATCTTTGGTAAAATGGTCTCATTTTAAAAATAAAAGTAACAGTTTTAATTTTATTTAATAGAAGAAAATTGTGAAGGAATGGCTGGTCTTCAAATATGTTTCCTCACCAACAAATACATTATTTACTTAAAAAAACCCTCTCAGGTTAAAAAGAGTTTATTAAAAAATAAGAGGTTGAAGTAATTAGTTTTTGTTTCAAATAAATGTCTTGGTTTTGGGCAGTATCAATCAACTCACCGCTGTGAAAGATGAGATATCAGCACTTTTACACTTCTTAAAAACGTCTCCTCCCAATTTTGTCATGCTTTTTTTTATTTATTAATTTACAAAAAGAAATAAAAAGACAAAAGAAAAAGAAAAAAAAAGATTATACATACCATACCCCTCACTCCTCCCTTTCACTGATCACTAGCATTTCAAACTAAATTTATTTTAACATTTGTTTCCCCTATTATTTATTTTTATTCCATATATTCTACTTGTCTGTTGACAAGGTAGATAAAAGGAGCATCAGACACAAGGTTTTCACAATCACACAGTCACGTTGTGAAAGCTATATCATTATACAATCATCTTCAAGAAACATAGCTACTGGAACACAGCTCCACATTTTCAGGCAGTTACCTCCAGCCTCTCCATTACGCCTTGAATAACAAGGTGATATCTATATAATGTGTAAGAATAACCTCCAGGATAACCTCTCGACTCTGTTTGGAATCTCTCAGCCATTGACACTTTGTCTCATTTCACTCTTGCCCCTTTTGGTCTAGAAGGTTTTTTCAGTCCCCTGATGCTTAGTCTCAGCTCATTCTAGGGTTTTTCTCAATCCCCTGATCCTGAGTCTCAGCTCATTCTAGGGTTTTTGTCCCACATTGCCAGGAAGGTCCACACTCCTGGGAGTCATGTCCCACGGAGATGGGGAGGGTGGTGAGTTTGCTTGTTGTGTTGGCAGGAGAGAGAGGCCACATCTGAGCAACAAAAGAGGCTCTCTTGGGGGTGACTCTTAGGCCTAAATTTTAAGTAGGCTTGACCTATCCTTTGTGAGGTTAAGTTTCATATGAACAAACCCCAAGTTTGGGGGCTCAGTCTACAGTTTTGGTTGTCCACACTGCTTGTGAGAATATCAAGAATTCAACTTGGGGAAGAAAGGAATTTTTCCTCTTTCTCACCATTCCCCCAAGGGGACCTTGCAAATACTTTTCCATGCACTGATCAAATCACTCTGGGATTCGTCGGGGCATCACTCTGGACAAACCAATCTAGGAATGCCTAGGGTGTATAATGATAGTGACTAAATGTTCAAATTTTTAAAATGTTTTGGGCATGAGGAAGAACAAAGGAATGTCATTATAGCAGGGTGCTGAAAATAGATGGTAATTAATATTTTTAAATTTCAACTTATGTGTGAGGCTAAAGCAAAAAATGTTTATTTGGTACAAAATTTATATTTTGCATAGTGCATTTCCTAATATAACTTATGTAGATAGCTTGGTTGAACACCATAAGTACATGGAACCTTGGGTAGGACGTGAGATTTTGCCATGCTTTTGAGTTATTTTATTTTTATACTGTCAAGATTTATGGTACTTATATTTGGTTGGTATTTTTCATATTCCAAATGGAAATGGATTAAAGGCTCACCTGTGCTCTTTCACACTACTTATCCATTCCTCAGTTTTAAATTTTGATTCATCTCTAGTAAGCTAGATTTTTGTCATCAGATACATTTTTCTTTACAAGAAGAGACCAATGTGTTATATTCCCCAAGTTCTTTCTTGTTTAAGTATGTTTGTTTTTACTTACACGACACCACAGCTGCATAAAACATTCTTTGGTCCGACCTTCTTTTCTTCAGGACTCTTACATGCTTTGTCGTCTCTGCTAATGAAAATGCTCTGGAGAGCAATGTAATGCCAGCCTGTTTTTGCCCGTTTTAGGTGATTACTTTTCTGCCTAGATATTTTGGACAAGTTCACTTTTGTACTTTCAAGTTCAAGGAGGGAATCAGGAGAAGTCCCAGGGCTGAGCATTCCTTATCTAATGATTCTTATCAAAATTTGAGGTGCGGTTATTGCTTTCATGACTTTGGCAGCCTGGAGAAATAATCTCCCAGGATCTTTGAAAAGCTAAGGAGTGTGACTGCATCAAGAAGAATGCCAGATGGTTTCTCTGATTCTGGTTTTTTCTTCTAGGCCCACTGTCTTTGTTTTTTCATTTCTTATGAGGTTGAAGTAAGCCCTGCAGCTCTTCTTGGAAGCTTGAAGGGTTTCCACGCACTCAGAAGTCACTGGAAAGATGGTGGAGTAAAGAAAAACTAGGAGTAGAAATTATTGTTGATAAGGTGGAGAGTTGTAGTAAGTTATTTGTGAATTCTGTGGTCAATCAGATGTGTTGTCAGGAAGATGAGTTTTCTAAGGGTCCTTCCTGGCTAATGATCTGTAATTTGTGATAGATAGATAGGTATGGATAGAAGGGTTTGAACAGAATTTTCTTGAATATGTGTCCAAATTTGGGGTGTCCAAAATACTTCTATGATAAATAAAAGGGCATCTGAAACTCTCATGCAGAGAAAACACGTCATTTTGGTCTGGGGCATCTACTTCCTCTAAGATGATATTTTACAATAGGAAGGAAAAGGGAGCAGTTAGTGAAAAAGTACATAGTTATATTATCCCAGAGGTGCTGGGGATCAGGATGGCTTGAAATAATTCTTCAGGACCTCAGACCTTTGGCCTCTGTGCATATGAGTTGGGAGTTCGTGTTTTGGATGTAGATTTGCCAAAGACAGAGTTAGCAGAAATTCCAGAGGGCCATGTTAAATGTTTTTAGTAGGGCGCAGTGGCCCTGCATGGCTGAAGAACGGCATTTGTGGACAGGCTGCCCATTCCAGGAAATACTTCTGGTTGGTTTGGTTAAGTCCATCTCCCGCCCTTCCCTGGACTGTGCTCCCTGTAGCCACCCTAAGGTGCCCCTGGGCTGACCAAGTGCTGTGTGTACAGGTGAGAGCCAGCTGGTCAGCTCTTTCTGGATTGCCTCACTTCACTCTGACTGAGCTTGAATGTTTTGCAAAGTTTTTGCACTTGAATATTTCTGGTACTGGGCAGGAATTGTGCTTTATGGTGCAGTACATATGCTTGGTTGTGTGTTTCTTTCTCTTATTAGTGACGAATAACAAAACAGAACAGAGCTCCCTCATCTGATATGAGCAGAGTTTTCCAGCATGCTGCTCACAGCCTTCAAACGGGGACGTATCGCAGGCGCTGGGCCGCTTTAGCTTAGTGTTCAATGAAGCGGCCTTTAATCTTTGGTAGCTCTTTTTCCCTCTTCACGAGGGAAAAGAGCTTTAGCTAGGCTGGGCAAAGAGAAACAGGTTAGTTGCACTGGAGTCCTCTTTGGAATCAGATGGTAGTCCCTAAAACTTTAGAAAGTTAACTTAAACCAGTGATTTATTAAGCTATGAGCCTGTGGCTTGAATCCAGCCCAGAGGCATATATATTCTTTGGTCAGCATAGTATTTGCCTGCATGCAAGGACTGCATAGTTTTCAAGAGAATTTTTTTTCAAATTAGTTGCTCATTTTTAAAAATTGGGAAAGATCCATAAAAATCCAGATTTCTGTCTTTTCTTTAAAAAATGAAAGCTGTGACAGTAGCACCAAAGTGAACGTTTCCAACGGCAACACTAGGTGCAGAGCTGCCAGGGACTGCAAGGGGCGGGCGGCCTCTGGACGGGGGCTTGGCCTCGCCAGCTCGTCGGGGCCCACTGGTTGTATGTCCTCCCCGGACCTGGACGAGGGCCGGCGGGCCGCTCCCACTGTCCTTACACATGCACTGCAGTTTCCGTTATGGCAGAGTCAAGGGGAACGAGACAGGTTTTCTATACTAACATTTCTACTGTGAGCAGGAATCGGAACATCCTCTGAGAAGACCGTGGGTTTCCTTTTCTTGACCTGCTTTGTTCATTGATACATTTGCTGGGGCCTTTGGGCATCTGAGTTTACGCCGTGGCCCTGGATGGTAGAAGGGCAGATGGAGAGTGGGCAGCCCCTTCCATGGACCCAGGCCTCGTGTAGGTTCATTGCTTGGTGGTGGGGAAAAAGCAGCAGGGGAAAAAGCCACCGGCCCCCAGGGACTGCTGGGCATCCTTAGTTGTCTGCAGTGAATATACACCTCTCTGATCTTCCTTGAGTTTTATCATCAAACCGTGGCATGGTTGACTGCATGTCTCCTTTACTCTCCAGGCCGCAACGAAGCTGCTGTCCTAATTAGCAGCTTGTGTGGGCCCTGGCCGAGGACTGTGGGGGGAGCCCTGGGATCCCGGGCTGCTGGTCATGGGAGAGCTGGACCAGTCAGCCACTCTGCCGCCCTGCCGCTGTGCTCAGTGTCAGCCCTCTGTGACTAGAAGTGCTCTCCCCACGGGGCTCCATCCAGCTTTCAGATTTCATATGCTCATCAAATAATCATTTTCAAAATTCATATATTTTGGAATGCATTCTTTTGGCTCAAATTTCTAAAGTATTAAGGGTACATGCTTTTCCTCCCCGCAGCTGCCCCCCGCCAGTTACTCGTGCTGTTCACGAAGGCCAGCGGTGTTCCCAGTGCCTAACACGTGGCTGCAGAAACAGCTTATGCCAACAGGCCTCGAAGTGTGCTCCGTGGATCCCTGCGGCTGCCCGAGACTCTTTCGGGGCTCCATGAGATCAAAGCTCCTTCCATATAGAAACGCCGAGGCATCACCTGCCGTTTGCACCCGGGCTGCCCTCTGCACTGCTGAAGGAAAAGCAGACTGAGGAGGGGGCCTGGCTGCAGTCGGGCCTGCTTCCGTGCGGCCGTGCGCTCACACGCAAGGACACGCAACACTCACTCCAGAACATCCTGCGTGAAGCAGTAAATGAACAATTTTATTAAGTCTCAACTGGCGAGTACATGTATTTCTGATGATCTGTCTGATGGGAAACACACAGAAAGCCCTTCTGCCGCACACCCAGCACGGACGTGCTCTGGCTTTCTCGAGGAGAAGCACCTGTGTGATTGAGTTGAGTTGCGATAGAAAACTACCACAGAATGCTGTTTTCACCTGAAAGAATGACAAACTGTGGCTTTTCAGACTTGAGTAGTTGCCAAACATTTTCTTGAAAATGAACAAAATGAGCCTATTGCTTCAAGAGAAACAAATGACATATGAATTGCAAATGATCAAATTTGAGCTTTTAAATAAAAATTTGAATTTTGGAAAGCTCATGTCCACCACTGGGAGCTCAGCAGCATCCCAATACCTGCAAACTCTTCTGATGAAATTGGTGGAGAAATAAGTGTGATTTTGTTTATATTGTTAATAAAAATGTATTAGCATTTGGAAGATCTGCATAGCTCAGTGGAACAATATTTTCAAAAATGACCAATGTATAATCTTACAAAAATCACACATGAGTAATAGATCCATTCAAAGTGATATATAGACCAATGGATTTTAAAGTAACAATGCATGAAAAGCTCATTATAGGGTTTCAGATTCTATATTGCAATGAACCATTAAGAAACTACTAGCTGTCAAGTTTTGGTGTCATATCAAAAAAAGAATTTCCACAATTATATAAAGGCCTTTACAATACTCTCTGTTTTCCAACCTCATCTGTGTGAGGCCAGATTTTGGATGTATACTTCAACCAGAACAACATATTACCCAGATTGAATGCAGAGGCAGGTCTGAGAATACAAATGTCTTCTATTAAGGCAGATAGTCAAGAGATTTGCAACAATATAAAAATATGCCACTCAACATTTTCTTTTTCTGTTTTGGGAAACAGTTATCTTCCATAAATATGTCATTTATATTAATGTAAGAGGGGTATATTACTGTTAGTTTGAAATGAATAAGTAAATATTTTAAATGTTCTCAGTTTTAATGTTTTATGTAGGAAAAAGTGATTGCTTTAACCCCTATAACAAAAGTCCTTTGAAATCCTCAATAATTTTTAAGGCCATGAAGGAGTACAGAGAACAAAAAATGTGAAATTTGGGAAGGACTGGTCTAGACATACATAAAACTATACATATACTATAAATGGTAAATATATATGGTGTATATATATATGTATGTATATGTATAAACTATACATATGCTATATATATGGAATATATATGTTCTCTATATTCTCCTTTCCTTATACAAAACATACTGTATTCATTGATCCTATACCTTGCTTTCTTCACTTCCAAACGAGTCTTGGAGTTGCAAGGCATGCAACTAGGTGAATGAAACTTGAAGACTGTATGTTGAATGAAATGTCAGAAACAAAAAGACAAATATTATCATGCCTCACTCACCTGGACTATTATAATATAAAAACTCAGTGAGCCGAAGTCGAGAGCACAGGTTGTCAGGTTGGGGCCTATTGTAAAGGGTCCTAGACTGTGAGCTCTGACAGCAGTCACATATACTCAGGAATTGTAACTGTTATTTATAAATTCTAAGATGCTGAACATTTGTGTATAACCTGTTTGTTCCCTGGAACTTTGGGTATTTGTGTGACACCGAGACTCAGAGTGAGCCCCCTGAAGCTATGAAGGTCAGCAGTACCCTACACAGCAACTGTTAAAAGAGTTGAAAAAGTGATCAGACTTCAACCAGAGATATGAATGAAGCTGATCTGGATAGGACTAAGGTAAACCAGAATATAGAGTAAGGAACGATATGGTCTATATTTTAAAACTTCAACTTCTATGTGAGCTCAAAGGACAAGATGTTTATTTGGTACAAAATTTATATTTTTGATGGCACAATATCTAATTTAATGTGCATAGTCAGTTATTCGAACACCATAAGTACATGGAATCTTGAACAGGGAGTGAGATCTTATTGGCTTGTACAGGTCAGTGTGATACCCCAATACATCCCAGAGGAATTTGGGCAGAGAATAAAAAACTATTTGCAAAGTCCCCTGGAGGGAGAAAGAAGGAAACATTAAATTTTCCCACTTGGGGAATTCCTGATATTTTCACAAGCAGTGGGGACAACCAATTCAACAGGCTGGGCCCTCAATCTTGGGGCTCATGCCTATGAAACTTATTCCTGCAAAGGAGAAGCTAAGCCTACTTACTATTAGGGCTAAGAGTCACTCCCAGAGAACCTCTTTTATTGCTCAGATGTGGCCTCTCTCTCTCAGCCAACTCCGTAGGTGAACTCACTGCCCTCCCTATTATATGGGACATGACTCCCAGGGGTGTAAATCTCCCAGGCAATGTGGGACAGGACTGCCCGGGATGAGCCAGCACCCAATATCATGGGATTGTGAAAGGCTTCTTGACCAAAACGTGGAAGAGAGAAATGAGACAAAATAAAATTTCAGTGGCAGAGAGATTTCAGAGTGGAGAGGTTATCCTGGAGGTTATTCTTATGCATTATATAGATATCCCTTTCTCAGTTTATGTTGCATTGGAGTTGCTGGAGGGAAGTACCTGAAACTATTGGAACTGTGTTCCGGTAGCCTTCATTCTTGAAGACAGCTGTGTAACGATGTAGCTTTCACAATGTGACTGTGTGACTGTGAACACTTTGTGTCTGATACTCTGTTTATCCAGGCTATGGACAGATGAGTAAAAAATAAGGACAAAAAATAATTAAATACTAGATGGCAGTCTAAGGGGTAAACAATTGGACAGATTGCAATACTAGTGGTCAATGAGAGGGAGGGGTAAGGGGTATATGGTATATGGGATTTCTCTTTTTTCTCTTTCTTTCTTTTCCTGGAGTGACACAAATGTTCTAAAAATGATCATAATGATGAATACACAACTAAGTGATAATATCATGAGCCAATGATCGTATACTTTGGATAGATAGTATGGTACGTGAAAATTTCTCAATTTAAAAAAATTGAAAAGTAAGTAGCTTAAAAAATAACAAGCTTTTGGAATAATTCCCTATCAGTACATACAGAACTTCCTGTATGTACTTTATGGATACCTATTATCTCCTTTTAAGAATATACCATAATGTTCAAATCAGTCCCATATTTGTGAATTGTTAAGTTATTTCGACCCTACAGGCAACGAAGCAATGAATAACCTTGTCCGACTGCATGCCACACGTGTGGGAATGTCTGCATGGCCAATGTAGAAATGCTGTGTCAGTGATAAAGTGCATTTGTAATTTTGATATATACCGCAAAACTTCTAAGATCATGCCTTTTTTTAAGATAAGGAAACTATTGCAGCTTTATAAAAATTGGCCCCATCAGTGTCATAAAAAATTATCGTTAAATAAATATAGCAGGGTTTGATGGTGCTTGTGACACATACATAATTACATGATTTTTCATGTCTGGGAAGAAATATTGATTAAAACACTATTGATTATCAATAAATATCCTATATCATGTATGTAGTTTGGGAAAAGTCATACATTTTTGGCCTTTGGTTTATGGTTGAGAAAATTTGGCAACTTTTGCTGAAGGCCCTTCTTGTGGATTGAACTGTGTCTCCCAGAAAGGTATGTTCAAACCCTAAACCTCTATTTGGAAATGGGGTCTTTGACAATGTCATTCGGGTGGGCCCTGATCCAACGCTTTTGGTGTCCTTAGAAGGAAAATAATTTGGCCTGGGAGAGACAGAGGGAAGGCCGCCAGGTGGTGACCGAGGATTGGAGTCCCAGGGCTGCGGGTAAACCACCAGAAGGGGGGAGGGGGCAGGCACCCAGATTTTGGACTTCTAGGCTCAGAACCGTGAGACAATAAATTTCTGTTGTTGGAAGTCACCCAGACAATGGTACTTCGTTAGATAAGCTCTCGGAAACCAAGCCAACTCTGGAACAGCTGCTACTGATTTTACCAGCAAACACAAGGTGTCTGCGTTTGTGAATTCCAAGTTCACAGCGGACTTTGGAGGGGATGGTGCTGGCCATGGCAGAGGCAAGAGTTCTGAGCTAGGTGGAGATGCAGTCCGGGCTGCCATGGAAAAGCAAACCAGGCTCTTGAGCTCTTGCCTGGATGCTGCAGGTAGGTATTTGGAACTCACAGGTATGGACTGACGCGGGATGCAATGAAGATGCTTCATGTGCGGGGATGGAATTTCTTAAAATCTTGTGAAAATTCTAAAAAATTAAGAGAAGTCAAAGCCCTTAGTTGCTCCCTCCCCATCCTCCAGACAATCATCACAACTATTTCTGTTACTGACTAATCTTTTGCTCATTTCAAGTCACCCCACACCCCTATTCTATCTTCACATATCAACTTAGATCAACTTTCTCCAGAAAATCCTCACATGATTCCTAAAATTTAACAAACTTCCTTCATTTCCCCATAGTACTTTGGACGTCCTGCATCATGGCAAATATCACAAAGTTCTAAAATTGCCTGTTTATTGAGAATATTCCCACAACCTTTTACATCCTAAAGAGAGTGATGACATGCGTCCTACATAATGCTTTATTTCCAGAATGGAGTACAATGTGTGGTATACAGTAGGTATTCAATAAATATGCAGTGGGAATAAGGCTCTGAATGCCTGGACATTTCATTTAAAAATCCAAATCTCCTAGCAAACACTTTAAACAGCAGTGTTTTCACATCATTCGTTTTGCAGTTTCATATAACATGCCTAGCTGTACAAATGCAGCTAGTATTTCTGGTGGGGAGACACTACGGCATACAACGCTATTTTCAAAACTCTTGTCTCTTCCTTCCCTGATGACCTTGGTGCTGTTTGCCTTATTGGCCATCAATGGCACATGGCCTAAGAGAAAGAATGAATTCTCCAAGGAGCAATAGGCTAAATTACATACGAAAAGCAACAGTCAATAAGCTGGTTTATTACACACATAATGGCTCAGTGAAAACATGCTTTAGATGGTAATATTAAGGATGAGGTCACTTGTCTATATTATTACCAAAATTTATTTATCTTCCTTGGTTTCTAACTTGCCTCGAGCCAGTCAAGTCTCTTCAGCTATGCTCCCTGCAACCTCCTCACTTTTCTGCCAGGCAAAATCCTATTCATTTCCTTTAAGAAGACTTCTCCCACCTTCTCATTTCAGTCTGAACGATTATTTCCTCCTCCATATGCCCCATTATTTTTTTCCATCTATGTTCAGACCCACGTTACAGACCTGGTCTCTTCAGATAGACGACGGCCTTCTTGGCGGTTGGCCTTGGGTTTCCTCGTATCACACAACATGGTGACTCAGGGATGCAAGTGCTCCATGGATGCTCATTGGATGCCTGAGTAGCCACTTGTAGGGACTTGCCCCTATGGTTTCTTTGGAAATGGGACATATTGGGTAATAGGAATTATGAAGGGAAATGAAACCGGAGGAAAATGCTTCTTAACACCAATGTTTGTTGCTCTCGTTTAAAGAACAATATTCAGGAGGGCTATTGGGAATGAGGATATTCAGAATAGGGGGGAAGCCAGACAACACTTAAAAATACGGAAAAGTAACAAGGACAGGATGATTTAGATGAAGATAAAAGCTCATTTCAAGAGTACCATGACTCAGCGAAAGCACTGCTGACAGGCTGGCTCAGCTAGAATCTTGACATGAGTTCTTAGAAGTTGGTGATCTTACTTAGCCTCTCTAAACCTTAGATTCTGCATCTGCACCATATGGTAATAACAGCCACCTGTGATGGACAAGAGCCCCTCCCCCCCCAGTGGGTGACTTCCTGCTTAGTCCTCTCCTTATGCGAGAGGCATCTGTGATTGGGCTTCACCCTGGGACTAGATTACTTTATCTGACCAAGGTGAAGGGACTTTGCAGATGTAATTGAGATCTCTAATCATTTGACTCTAAATGAATCAAAAGGGAGAGAATTCTGGACAAGCCTGACCTGGGCAGGTGGGCCTTATAGGAGTGTCTGGGCCTTCCCTGAAGGGAGAGGGGAGCCTGCTCACCCTGAAAGAGCAAACTGCCACGGTCCGAGAGGCCTGTTGGTGGTCATTCGGCAGGAGCTGAGGGGGCTGAGCTGCGGGGTTCCCCTGGGGTGCTGCCATTGTCATGTGAGCTTGCCCGGGGCCTCGAACCTCAGACAAGACCCTGCCTGGCGCGTCGCCTGCAGCCCGGTGGGACTCGGATGAGAGGGCTGGGGTCTGGCCTCCCAAGACCCTGGTCCACGGAAACCAGATTAATAAACATGTGCTGTCTTCAGCCACTGTGTTGGTGCTAATTTCTTATGTCGGGATAGAAAATGAATATATGTCTACAATCAACAAAGGAGATTGCCCTCAACTTTTTGGGGAGTCTCTTCATCCAGTCAGTTTTGGACTTCTGAAAAGCCAGAACTGAGGATTTCAGAGGTCAGAAGAATTTCTGCCTCAACTTGAGCATTGGCTCTTGCTTGAATTTCCAGCCAGCTTCCCTGAGGGAACTCAGACTAAGCACTTCAACATCTCCTTTATCAGTTTCCAGCTTACTGCTTGTTTTATAGGGTTCAGATTTGCCAGCCCCCATGGTCACGTGAGCCAATTCTTTATGATGAATCTCTTTATCTATCTATCTATCTATCTATCTATCTATCTATCTATCTATCTAATCTACTCACCTGTTCTATTTCCTCTCCCTCCCTCTCCAGATGTACATGTATCTCCTGTCAGCTCTGTCTCTCGGGACTGCCCTGAGTCATGCAGAAGCCATGCGTTCCTAAGCACTGTCTGTGCTGCTCATGAACTGGACCCCTCCAAACTCCGAGGAATCAGGGAGAAAAGCCAGTTGTTGGTGTCTGTTGGTGCCCATATCATCTCTTCACACAAAAATTTAAGGGTTTGAAGCATGGCTTTAGATTTCAGAATTTAAAAAATGAATTCAGATAAGAGTTGATAGTCAAATTTACTGAGGATCATAAATAGAATCCATAATTGCTGTGGGCACCTGGTATTGCGAGATGTAGCTGGGGTCTGGAGGCTCTGGTCTTCGCATTTTTGATCCGTATATGCTTTCTTAGCAAGACCCATCACATAGTGTCATCTCCAGCCCAGAACACTGTTGACAGTGGACGGGAACTCCTATTCCATTCTGTTCTACTCCACAAATATTTATTGAGTTCCCAACATGTGCAACAAATTGTACGAAGTTTTGTGATAGATATGAAAATGAATAAAGATAAGGCTGAGCTCCTGATCTTAGGATGCTTTATTATCTCAGAAGAGAGACTAATGTTTACGAGGACTAGACATAATATAGAGCAGGATGTGACAATTGCTCACTTAGATACAGGCACTAAAGAAAGCTTTAAATTCCATGTGTGTTTGCTTGGAATTTTTTCATGATAGGGGTAGATTTGGAGCCCTTCTCAATTATATGCCTCTATATGATATGCTTTCTTAATGCCCAGTGCCTGGTATAGTAGCTGGTAGTTAATTTATATAATTAAAGATGAATTAGAAATACTAGTTGCTCAGGAAGGGGCAGAGAGAGGGTATTTCAAGCTGTAGGAAACAGCATGAACAAAAGCAAAGACAATACTTGGTGTGGCTTACTTGTGGCTTTGTGGGGGCTGAAGATGGAAAGCTTAATTTGCTCCAGTTCTTGAAAGACAGTAAGTGCCACAGCAAGGAGAAACCTTCGTCTAAAGGTGTGAGAAATCATTTGGGATGAGGGGCAGGGAGTGACATTACCAGTTCTATAGTCCAAGAGATTAGCTGTAACGTCAAGCACTGTGGTAGAAAGCTAGGAAAGAACCCTGCAGGAGGCAAAGCAGGACAGAGGCAGAGGAAATAGGAGAAGGAGCAGGGAGAAGTAGTGGGAAAATATTAGAGGGGAACAAGCAGTAGCATCTGTTGACCAATTGGATGTGGGTGGCAGGAAGAGGAAGTTGTTGGGGACCCGGGACCTGAGAACGCGCTGACAGTATAAACTGAGATGAAGGTAGAAGCAGGAAGAACAGTAGTTGCCGTATTGGGCAGTTTTGTTTTAGGCGCTTTATGGGTGTTATGTCGTGTGATTGTGCTGATGCACTGTTGTACATGGGGGGAGACACATGCATTTAGATACACTGGATTTACTGTCTAGTATCAAATTGGTGGTAGGATGGTGACCCCAACCCAAAGTTCAAGCTTTTAACGATCACACCATTCTGTTGTCTTCAAACATATAGAATTTCCATGTGGATTTATTTTTCAAGAAGTTGGAAATGCATTTCTGAAGCTCAGAAAAATTCTAGGGGTGATGAGTTCCAGCTAAGCTGAGAGGATACATGAGTTCCTCAGAAGAGCCTATAAAGACAGAAAAGACCAGAACTTAGTTCCAGAAGGGTTGGCCACAGCTCTGATAGTGAGGGAGGAGGAGGAGAAAGGGAGGAGGGAAAGGCACTGATGAAAACGAGAGCCAGTGGTCCAAGGAAAAGACAGCAAGCAGACGGCTGACTGTCACAGAGTTTACAAGAGAAAACAATTTCAGGGAAGGGGTTAGTCAACAGTGCCAAATACTTCTAAAATCCTGAACAGGAAGTGGACTGTGTCCACTAGATTTGACATTTAGGAAGTGACTGGGCACATTACAGAGAAGAGAGGATGGATACCAGTGTCCAAGGACAGAAGAATGAACGGGATGGAGGAAAATGACAGTGAGTATAAACTCCTTTTCCAAGAAGTTTGGCAGCAAAAGAAATTGTAAATCATGGTACAGTATTTGATGGGATGTAGAATTGAGAGAAAGTTTTCTTTGGACTGGAGAGATATGAGTATATGTTTCAGCTGTGAGGTAAAGCCAGAAGAGACTAATCGACTGAAAACATGGGGAGAACGAGGAAGCATCCTGGAGGAACAGAGAGGGGTATGCGCAAAAGCACATTTGGAAGGGCTGATCTGGGGAAGACGTAGGGATCGTCTCCCTTCCACCTGCAGCCCCCAGATGGGATGGAAGTTGAAAGGAATCGCTGAGGGAGCTTGCTTAGGGACAGAGGGGACACCGTGGAGGCTGGAGTGAGGGCCCAAGAGCCATGACCCAGCTGGCGGGGCTGCGGAGCAGGAGCCAACAGGCCCGAAGGGTCGGCTCAGCCAGCTCGACGGACCGGCCTTCGGTGTTAAGACGGGTTTAATCTGCATTGGAGCCAATCAGCTGCAATGAGGGCCAACACTCTGCATCTCTTTTCTGTCCAATACACTTTCAAGTTTTTCCTGAAACCCCACAGACACTGGATTGGGTCAGCCCATTTGCAGATGCTGAAGTGAGATCACTCTCAACTGACGGTCAGTCTCATGCTCATTTTCACTCCTTCTATTCCTCCCTGTCAACATCTAGGGGCATCTGTACAGAAGCCCCAACAGACTGACACTAGAAAAGTACTACTTCCACTAAGAGATTTTCACAGAAAAAGTTGGGAAATTTACCAAGGAATGGAGAATGCTTCAACCCTGAAATTTAAAAATTTCATTCTTTAAAGACTTCAAACCCATTGAGAACCCTCAGTTTAAAAGCCTTTTAATTGATTCTAGTTTTCAAAAGAGAACCATGGTGAAGGCACAGCTAGTAAGTCTAATTTAACGTGACAGATTGTCTCCTCATACGTCCCATTTTGCATTCTACGTGAACAAACTAACGATCCAGGTTTTTTCTACACTCGCACTTACTGTATTTATGGGACAAATTCAATCCCAGACACAGGTATTAGGGCTTGGAACCAGGCCTCCGTTACTGCCCCTATGAAAGATAACATACGAATGCTATAACAAATATTTAGTTAAAAAAACTGAGAAGGGCTTTGAAAATGTAAAAGTGTAATATAAATGCTAAATAAAGATAATATATTCTGAACAGCAGGCTCCTTTGAAATAGGGCCTTTGAATTCCATTAGCACTCTCTGTTTACTTGCTTTTAGGAACTTTTAGGAGGAAGTTGCACGAGCGCATGCTTGCCACGCGACACCTAAGGCCTAGCAATCAGCCACTGAAAGGGGCAAGTGGGATGTGCAGATGCACCAATTCACATGATGATAATGACTCTCTTACTCAGGGAACACGGACTGCACCCCTGCTGCATGCAGGAACAGGTGTGTGTGCCAGGAGCACTGCAGGGGACACAGGAGAAACCCAGTGGGCTGCGTCCTGTTAGTATCCCCGGTTTGCAGGTGGAGAAACTGAGGCGACCTGCCCAAGACCACACCTTGGCACATGGTGAAGCTGGGACCTAAATCTAGAAGTCCACCTTCCACTACTGAGAAAAAATGGCTGGAAACCGGATTGCCAATTCAACTAACTTGGCCCTCTTCAACTTTGTAAGGTCAAAAAGATGAGTTACATGCATTTGCTTCCTCTGGGTCTTTTATTTATCTTTGGAGATTCTACTCAGTTGTCTGCAAGGGGTGGGGAGTCACTGTGAAAATACTAGCAAAAATAGGAACTGCAGCTATACAGAGCGTCACCTCGTGACCACAGAGCGGCCAGGCCTCTCTGAGACCAGAATGGCATTTGGGACGAGAAGGTCATACAGAGTCCAGGGCAGGGGCCTGTGGAATGCTGCTTATCTGCCGCTCCTCCTGTGAGCTGACTTCGGCTGTTCTTGACCTCACGGTTTCGACTTGGGCATCACGTCTAATGCCTCACGGCCGCGGTGGAGCACCCGGTCTCTCCCCTTTTCTCTCCGTGAATCTTCTAGTTTTTGCAAAGCTTGCCAGCTAAATTTTTCTACCACAGGCCCAGTTCTTATGGCCAAGTATGAGAAGACTGGCCTGTTTCATTACATTCTCACCCACAGAGAAGCTGCCCACAGGCCAGGCCTGACACTCGGCTCAGTCCATGGACCAAATGTCCACTCCTGGGCCAGTCAGCTGCGGCCAGGAGAGCGGGTCAACTGGAAGGCACCTCCCAGAGCAAGGGGCTCTGACGGAGGGGAGCTACTGGCACAGACAAGTTCTGAAGTTTGGTTTGTGCCCTCTCTCACTGTTTTTTTTTTGGCATGGGCAGGCTCCAGGAATCAAACCCGGGTCTCCGGCACGGCAGGTGAGAATTCTGCCACTGAACCACCGTTGCCCACCCTTCTCTTACTTTTTAATTAAAATGCTTCTGAATTTAGGTTTAAATGAGTAGGTGTGTTATGAGAAATTAACATAAATTACCTTTTGCTTTTTAATTTAGAAGTCAGTTTACAATCCCAGATTCTCCCCTCTTTTGGATATGTCTATCTTTATTTGATACCTTCTTTGTACCTAAATTAAATGATAATAAATAATCACATCTATCCCAGAGTTCTTCATATATTTAATTTCCTTAAGATATTTTCAATGTGATACACACTAGGAGTCTTTCCTTTACCTGATAAGTAAAATATCCTTTTCTTTCACTGTCAGCATTTCAGTGACATTTTGCTACCACAAGCTCTGTGCTAAGAATGTTTGCAGATGTGTCCCAGGAAAGATAATCAGGATTCAAATTAGAGTACCTACAAGCACATTTCACTGTTATCTAGAACTAACAGGAAAATCAAACTCAGCTCTGACAAATATCAATAATAAAAATCTTGGACAAATCAATGGTAATGTCATTTTGATACTTGGAAAAACATGGAACACACAATTATGTAGGTTTAAAAAATCAATAACTTGACTCCTACTTAAAAAGTAAGATAATACATTAAAATGATGATTTAAAGGATCGTTCATTTAGAAAAATCTCTATGGATAGATTCAATTTTACCTTAAGACTTGTGTCCACTAGCACACATTGCAATCCAGGGGCCTGGGGTTAGAGAAGGAGTTTGTGGCTATAAAACAGATCAAAACTAAGTAGCCATTAGGGAATGGAGTTCCGGCCTTCCATCTCATTAGCACCCGGCTTTACGGAGTGAATGAGCTCTTTAGTGATAGCATTCGGATACCCAGCAGATGGGTGGTTCTCACTCCTTCCTTAAAATTCCTTTCCTCCATATCATTTATACTAAAATGTGAAGGTGCTCCCTACAGGCCTTCCTAGAGGAGTACGTGCCAGAGGGCAAGTGTGAGCAGTGTGCTTGTCAGGGCAGGGCAAATTTAGTGTTAGAAAAAGGAAGCGTAGGTATCCAAACTGAAGTTCACAGACAGTGGAGGTGACAAGATGGAGAGAGGTTAGTGTGGCCTGTGCCTGGCAGCGCTGATGGAGAGCCCCACAATGTCCTAGAGAGTGCAGTGACATGTTCAAACATCTCCCGTGTATAATGACTTTAGGTTCAGAATATTTAGGAGTGGAATAACTTGAAATTATTTTGGGGGGAAGTCTGGGCATAACAAATAAATATAAAGAAAAACAGAGCAGTGAGCTGAAACTTAATTTGGGCTGCCAGGGAGGTTATAGGCCACCTGCCCCGGGCCTGGAGGATGGGTTAGCTGTGTGGAGCTGGGCGACGGGTCAAGGGGGGAGGGTGGTGGAGGATGGTGACAGTAAGTGGTGCTGGTGAGAAGGGATTCATCATGAGTTACTAGGCCTTGACTGAATGGTGGAAGCGTGTAGGGAAGGCAAAGAAGCTTCTACCAGTATGTTACCATTTAGGGAAGAGGTAGAGAAAGATCCTGTAAACAGGATCTGTTAATATGAAGAATAAAACAAAGTCATCTAGATTCCAAGACAGTATTCTGCCTGTCTTGGATGGCGGCATTGAAGGATTGTCTGTGGACAAAAAAAAAAAAAAAATTGTAGCAGTCTTTAAAGCTACCCTTTCAGGGGAGAACCTCCAAAATCTTTATCACCCTGAACCACAACACCCTGGGAACAACTGAGATGAAATTTTTTGAGGTGTTTCTCACGATTTCTGGAGGGAGAAAGAAAATGCGTTGTGGAGACCCTCCACTCAGGCTTATTTTTGTTGGTGAGCCTCAGCAGCCCAGCCCCTTTGCTCAGGCTCCCTCTGATTGGCTCACCCTTCCACCTACCTTCTTGGGGGAAGGCTGAGCCCATAAGCCACTGACCTCGGTCCTTCCAGGATTAGCTTAGCCATCACTTCTGCAAAGCCTCCTCGCAAGGCCATAAATGCTCCTGGCTTGTGCTGGCTTTACACCCCATACTCCTAGCATTTACCATGCCATCATGCAACGTCATGTTAACTAGATGTCTCTCTCTCACCAGGCTGAGTTCCTTGTGGCCAGGGCGGAATTTCAATCATGTTTATTCCCAGCAGCTTGCAGACTCCTCAGAGCACATGGTAGACGGCCAGTCTGTGTTTGCAGAATGTTGGCCTGATACCTCTGAAAATATACCTACAACAGACATATCATCTAGAAATTATACTGAGGGAATGAATCTAAAACGATTTTTTGGAAAGAGGACTTTCAAATTACTTTTAGTCTATTTGGGGTAGGGTCTTGGGTTTGCACATAGCTCCTGGCCTTGCTTTACTTCTCCTTGTGTGGCCTGTTTTTGGTCATGACACTGCTCGTGATTCCAGAGCCAGGGAGAAGAGCAGACAAGCTGAAACGCACATCAGTTCAGTAGGCTGCCCCTGAAAGGTAGGATGTGGTGGGTGAAATCAATAGTTAGCCTTGGATTGGGTTATCCATAGTTCTGGCTAACCAAGCCTTCTGCACTTCACACCCCTCAGTTCAGCTTCCCAGGGCTTGTCCTTTGTCCCCAAGTATAGGCGGAGCCATATATCCGGAGTTTTGGCTCTAAGAATTCAGCCACCATACCAAAAAAGAAACAGTTGGGTGGTCTGCTTCTCTAGGGTGATTTCATGGTGCTAAGGAAAGACTTGAACAATTTATTTTCTGAAACTGGTTCAAGAAACATTCCTTAAGTGAAAAATTCAATCAAGAATAATATTCCTTACACTTTGGAGAAGGATTTTTAATACAGAATTCCATCTGTGATATATTTAAATTCTAGGCCTCAGGCAGCAATTTCAGAAAAGGGCCTCCTTCACTCTGGGTTAGATGCAAAATAAATATCCTGGGGGGGGGGCTCCCCCATTCCTGAAATCACACAGGCTATTCTTTTTTCTAGCACAGCGAAGTGTATTATTGACAAGAAAGGGTTCACCACAACTTCGATTACGTGAGTCTTTGTGTAAGGACTTGTGTCTCGGAAGACGGCCTTGCTAGAGCAGGCCCGCACTAGGAGCGGAAAGCTATCCGTGCGACCCGTCCTCTCTGCCTGGGTTTTGATGTGTTAACAAAGCCAGGCTTCGGTATTGGGGTGTCTGAACACACAAGGACGAAAGCCCTCCACCCGCTTATTGCTGAGGGCCCTTCGCGTTGATTTCGGAGCCGATCCGCGAGTCTCCCCATCTCCCACGGTGGAGGCCTGGCTAGTTTAAAATGTCCGTGAAGACAGTCAACGCTGAAGGAGGACGAGGAGCACGCAAGGTGAATCCGCGCACTTGGCCGCGCAGCCTTCGAGGCCCCAGTGAGGGGGGTGGCGGGCGGGGGGGGCTGGTACTCTGCCACGGCTGAAAACTTTCTTTCCTATTTTCCTTGGCCTGTGCGTGCACGTGGCCTCGGGCGAGGGTCTGTGGGGACGAGGGCCCACTGTTTAATGGCTGAATGCACACATCCAGCAGCACATGGTGGATGAGCTGCTCTGCGAACTGCCTTAAAAAAAAAGTAAAATGAAAAATAGACAAAGAAAGCTATCACCTTCGCCGCCCTTCGCGTTTGTTTTGCCCGCCCTGGCCACGGCTCGGAGCCGGGCACAGGCC